>LPNX010957872.1:70552-141560 GCA_001517045.1 Pseudotsuga menziesii | reverse complement strand
GGGGCAGAGGCCCACAACCTTACAGTGCTGTCCCACCTCCTAAGACAGTCCAAAACCCCCCTGTATTCCGTGCCCCTCCCAAATGTGCACTCTGCGATGAGTCGGGCCATGCAACTCACCTATGTCCTCATTTACCAGCATTAAAGGAATACATGCAACCGCTTGACGACGACCCCACCATCCCGGTGGTACATCTAGAGTCAACCCCTACGCCTCGCGACAAGTCCCTACGCACCAACCACCCATGTGCCTTGTGCGATGTTTACGGGCATTACTCCCATCACTGTCCCGACCTTCTCGATTTCAGGCTAGCTCTCCTCGATCTGAACAACCCGATGTTGGAGACGGAAAACCTCACCATTCGTGAGATCCTCCCCTCAGACCTGGATCCCGAGACATCCCAACTCCCCATTGTCGAGATCCATCCCCCGGAATATTCTGCCTCAGAAGAATTCGAGAACATTTATATGTTTTCTTCCGTCACCACCCCCTCGGCAACCGATCTGACAACCCACACATTCTACAGTGATGAAGAAATTCTTGAGGCTCTCACCGCCCCAGATTATCCCTGGGATGACATGCATCATCGTTCATACTTTCTCCCAGATGAACCACCTTCTAGCACTGCTTCCCAATTCGCAGTGGAATCCAAAGACTTCCTTCCCCCGAAGGTCGACTGGTTCAAGGACCCTATTCCTGCTCCTGACGCCTTCGAAGAAGGTAACATGGCCAATATATCACCTGTTATCCAAGTCGATCTTGCCGCCTCCGGGGGCACCCCTGAGCTCGTCGCTTTAGGAGAATCTTGCACTGAGCAGGAGGTCGACGAGTACAAAGCTCTCTTCAAATAATTCCGTGATGTCTTTGCTTGGTCCTATACCGAAATGCCTGGCCTCGACCCTGCTATTATAGAACACCACATCGACACATGGGCTGACATAACCCCCGTTCGTCAGAAACAGCGTCCCATACACCCCTCCAAACTCCCAGCTGTTAAAACAGAAATCGAAAAGCTTCGCACAGCAGGATTCATTTATCCTATCGCTTATACCACATGGGTCTCCAACCCTGTTCCTGTCAACAAGAAACAAGGCACCCTTAGAGTATGCACTGACTTCCGAGATCTAAACCGCGCTTGTCCCAAAGACAATTTCCCCACGCCTTTCATTGACCAGCTCGTTGATGCGTGTGCGGGGCATGAAGTCCTCTCCTTCATGGACGGTTTTTTCGGATATAACCAGGTACAAATCCGTAAGGAAGACCAATACAAGACTGCCTTTACCACCCCATGGGGCACTTTTGCCTATCGTGTTATGCCTTTTGGTCTCAAAAACGCTGGCGCCACTTTTCAGCGGGCCATGACCTATTGCTTTCATCTCGTCCTCGCCTATGACCAAGCCCACGACAAGACAGGTAAAGGAAAATTCGAGTCCATGTGGCAAGGCCCTTACGTTGTGCAAACTTGCCTCGGCAAGGGGGCATACATTTTAGCAGACTCTGAAGGACGATCCTTCTCCAACCCCCGGAATGGGTTGTACCTAAAACGTTTTTACCATAACCGAAACCGCGACCTCATTGGTCCGTATTTGTACAGTTTGCTTTCTTTTTTGTTTTTTCACCGTTTTGACCATAATCTCACATTTATTGCATTTTTGCATGACCACAGATGGATCCTCTTCCACCTTGTTACATTGGTTTCGCTGATGGGGCCAGCCACTGGTCTCCCAACCTAGCTTCTGCAGCATGGGTCTTATACTCCCCTTCCAATGAACGCATCCACCTTGACGGAATATGCATTGGCCCTGCCACCAATAACCAAGCAGAGTATGATGCTATGACCGGTCTCCTAACTGCTGCCCTCCAGATGGGCATACGTCACCTTCATGTGTTCTTGGACTCCCAGCTTCTTGTCTCCCAGCTCAACAACTGCTACCAGGTGCGTGATCCCTGCCTATTTAGAAAATTCCTGCGTACAAAACAACTTAGCCGACGGTTTGAATCCATTACATTCACACATGTCCCAAGAGCTTACAATAGTGTCGCAGATCAAATGGCGAACAATGTCCTAGACTGGCATATCAATCACACTATGTAACACCCAAATCATGCTTCATTATCCCATAGCATCTCATCCAAATATACAAAAAATCAAAAAACACGACATTTGCATCCATAGGGGCATCCATGTGCCGAGTCATGCATACATTACATCACATCATATCATAGCAAAAAGGGGCATCAACGTGCCTAACAACCTAGAACTACTTGCATCCATGTGCAGTATCAACATCAAACAAATCATAAAACGCATCCACGTGCGTACAAATGAAACATCATCATCAAAAAATGTGCATCCACGTGCATATATATATATACAAGTCACAAAATACATGATCAGAACTGTACATGCCCTGAGTAACCCCAGTACTCAGCTATCCCAAAAAATATGTATCAACATCCCTCAAAACTCATACAATACAAGCCGTAGCTACAAAAAACCAAGGAGAGCCCCCTGCTCTCCCTAGTGGGAGTCATATCCCAGATCACTCTCCATGTCAGCCGCCCCTGACTCCTCCTCCCGCTCCTCCTCAGATGAGTCCTCCGCTCGCCTGGTCCTCGGTCCCCGGGCTCGTGCCCTCTCCTCCAAGAGCGCCACCCGAAACGCTATACCTCTGAAGTCCCGAGGTGCCTGCCTACAGTCCCGAAGGACGTCTCGCGGAAGGTCCTCCCACCCCGCCTCGCTAACTCCCGTCAGTAGCCGCTCCAGAAGCATCCGTACTGACTCGAGCGCCCCATCCGCATCCCGTCGATGCACTGGACCCCGCCCGGGCAAAGCCGGAACTGCCACTATCCCTCGCCGTACCACATGCCCTGGCGGCGGCCGCGGTCCCACATCTGCAAATCAACCAATTGTCAGTAACTATATATATCAAACATACATCATCCATAACATAAAACTGAACAAACCAATCCCAATGATACATACCATCTGGGCCCCATGCCTGTCCAGGTGGACGAGGTGCATCTGGATCCCCCGTGTAATCCATGTCCCTGTACGGAAAGTCCTCCAGCGCCAGTGGCAGCTGAAGCCACTGCATGTACAACTCATCCGTAAAATATCGGCCAACATCACCGCCGCCCCGGCGGCGCATCATCTCCCCCCATCGAATCATGCAAGGCTCCCTCACGCCTCCTGCCCTAACCGGCACCCGCGTCCGCAGTGTGGGAACCCTCTCAATAAAGAAGGCGCACAAGAACGACCCAAAGCAGAACCCCTTGCCAGCTTCCTTCGCTGCGGTCAGCTGTCGCTGAACGCAGGTCAGGAACATCTGGCCCCATGCAAAGTATGTCCCCTCCAGTGTGCGCTCCACCAGCTGCATCTGCCCCCCAGACACCTTCTCAGGTGCCTGAGAGCCCAGAATCCGCACTATGCATGCGGCCGTCGCTCGAACTACTGGCTCCCATAAGTCGCCAACTAGGAGTGCATTCCGATGCACCCGCGCCTCAGGTCCACAGAACCGCACTGCCATATCCACAATATCAAGATCGGCAGACCCCCGCGGCTGGGTATCTGCCACCCTCCCTAGGCAGGGCAAACCCGTCAGGAAATAGACATCCGTAAGGGTGAGGTCCACCCTCTCCCCCTGTACCCGGAACGCCAATGAATCTGGCTCCCAGAAGCTCACCAAACGGTTCAGCAGCAGCCCTGCTGACCGAATCATCGGTATCTCAGCAAACTTCAATAAGCCGAATATCCCCAACATCGACCGCACGCGTCGGTCCTCGCGGATAATATCTACCAGCTCCCCTGGCATCTCTCGCTCTTTCCATACTGTGCGTGGCATCCTGTCAATCACACAACAAAGCCTCATCAGACTCATGTTCAAAAAATCGGCATTTTCACCATTCCAAATACAGAGTCTTCTTCTTTGCTTTCAGACTCTTTAAAATTGAAAGCAACCACGAGCATGAACTGTCATGGGCTCGCAAAATCCACATGACAGTACCATTTCATTCCATCAGAGTCTTCTTATTTGCTTTCAGACTCCTTAAATATGAAAGCAACCACGAGCATTAACTGTCATGGGCTCGCCAAATCCACATGACAGTGCCATTTCGTTCTATCAGAGTCTTCTTATTTGCTTTCAGACTCCTTAAATATGAAAGCAACCACGAGCATTAACTGTCATGGGCTCGCAAAATCCACATGACAGTTCCACTTCATTCACTACAGAGTCTTCTTATTTGCTTTCAGACTCCTTAAATATGAAAGCAACCATGAGCATTAACTGTCACGGGCTCGCAAAATCCACATGACAGTACCATTCCATCATTACAGAGTCTTCTTATTTGCTTTCAGACTCCGTAAAATTGAAAGAAACCACGAGCATGAACTGTCCTGGGCTCGTAAAATCCACCGGACAGTACCATTTCATATCCACACTCCTTCAAGGTCCCTAACCCATGAAGCACTAACCCATGAAGCAAGACCTTGAGCTGTCTGAAGAGGAAGGGTATGAAGATCCCTCATGCAGTACCTCAGGTAGAGGTATTAGGAATGATGTTGATGATTTATGGCTCTCAACTCATGATCAATATCTTTGGTAGAAATCTACAAGCATCCATGGCCAAATCTTCAATGGAAGGAACTTTAAGTAACCCTTCCAGTATTCCATGGAATACTATGCCTTAAAGGAAGAGATAAGGGAGATCTTATCTTTCCAATATTTATGTACTATGTAAATACAAAAGCTATTCAGAGATACCTAATGTGGGGAAAACATGAGAAATATTGCACACATGGTTGACGAAGTGTGCAATAAAGTGGAGACTAGAAGGTTTTTATCTGCAGCCAAAAGAGAAGGGAGAAAGGAAGATTCATCAAAGCCATTTGATTGCCTAAGCATTAGGATAATGTTTGGTTTTTCTTCTAACAGGGTGTCCAAGAGTTGTGAGTTGAGGACCACTCAAGATGAAGAACCATCAAGTTTCTTGAAATAAGATGAAGAGAATCCATATGCAGATGAAGACCCAACAGTCAAAAATATGGTTGTTGATAGTGTGGAGAATGAATGCACTTCCAATTTCTTTGTGGGTGATCTCCAGATCACTGATAGAGATGTTGGTTCATGTATGGGTGGAGAGATACCTTTTGTATCAGATCCAAAGGGAGGTTACAAATCATAATTACATTCACCTTTGGATCCACATAAGGAAGAAGAAAACAAGGCCACACCGTTTGGGTGTGAACCAAAAAATTTGATGGAGGAGCAGGCCACCTTAGTATCACTTCAGGAACATGGTAATATGAAGAACATGGATCATAAGGTCTCTGATTTTTGCAGCAGCCATGATTATTTGCAGACATCTGATTCATGGGATATTGAAAAGATTGCACTTTCCTATGAGGGATATAGAATGAAGGACAATGGTGAGGGAAAAGAATTCACTCCTAGTTTCTATGTTGATGAACACCAAATCAGTGCAAAGGAGGGTGATGTTTTTCATGATGATAAGGTATCTTTTGAATTATATCTGAAAGAAGAACAAATATCCGATCTGAAATCATCATTTGAAATTCCTCATGAAGTGGAATACAAGCCCTCGCCAATTGGGTGTGAACTAGCAACCCTGAAGAAGAAAAATATGATTCAAAAGGATGTACACATTTTAGATTTATGTACTATGTTGCATCATGATGAGGTTTCAGCCACATCAGAGGAGATGCTTGACATTAGTAAGACCCCAAATCCCACTTTCATCATTGAGGAGAGTTATGAACCATCTAGCCTTGCAAGTGGGAAAGCAGAAATAAAGAATCATGAAGAGAAGTGCAAGCTACTGCAAGGTATTTGCAGTGAAGGAGAGGGTGAAGTTTCCGATGAGAATAAAGAGAAATATGTTGTATCCATGGAAGATGTAACCAAAATCCTTACTGATAAGTATTGTGCAATAAAAGAGCAGTGTGTTCTTTCACTTGACCCCACCTCCAGTGTTGTAGAAGAACAATCCAGAGGGATAAGAAACACTCTGGACATGATTAAAAGAGTACCTATTGATGGGTGCTTAAATTTCACTGAGACATCTACGGAGGTATGTCCATCTCTCTATATCGGTGACATAGAGATTTCACTTGCATAAAAGATTCCAAGATCAACTTCCACTTCACCACTAGATTTCCATTAAGTTGATACTATAAAGAGGGAAGAAGAAGAGGTTCAGCTGTAAGAACCTCATTTTCTTGTAGGGTCACTGAAGATGAGTGAGTGAAAAATAAAAGAGGCCCTACACACTCTCCATAGAAACTTTGCATTGATGACAAATATCTATTAGAAGTTGGAGGAGAAATATTCCATCGAAGACATGGAGAAGTTTCAGAAGGCCATGAAAAGCACCAAAGGTAATTTCCTGCAGTTGCTTTCTGATAGAGACAGTCTACGTGAGCTTGTGGATTTGTTGTATGGAGCATCCTTGAAGGATGAAGAAGAGATCTGCAAGATCACATGGGAATTATTTACCACCCAATATTCCTTGAAGAGAACTCAATGTGCACTTCAAGAGTCCAAGATGGAGATAGAGAAACTTCAAGAGAAGTTGCAAAGATCTCACCTACCCTCCTACACACCATCCAACCATCTTCACAAGGTCGATTGCATTATTAAACATATGGAGGAATCTCATGAGATGCACTTGATTTTTCATGTGCTTAATAATTGTGCAAACAAGCCTGATCAGAACCAAGTACTTGACCTTTTCCATAGAAAACTGAAGTTGTTTTCTAGAGAGAGTCTCTTCTCCATGGAAGAGACAGATGAGCTCACCTCAGTTGGATAAACCATTGAGGAAGAAGAGGAAGCCATAAGTTGGGTAGATAAGTATTGATTCACAGTTCTACCCACACTTCTATTTCAGCCTCATCAAGTGGGGATGAAAATTGGGTGAAGGAATTTTTCTTGTTGGTGCAACAGGAAGAGCTAAAGGCTTTCCTAGGTGTTCATGATGACTTGTTGAATGCACCATCACCCTCCTAGCAGCCACATAGGCACATATTGTTTTCACTTGATTCCATTCAGCCACATATGGATTGTGTAGAATATTACATGCCACAGATGGAGTCTTCATGCAGAAAAATTTATGCACATGATCAGTGGAAGGAAGATAAGCACGCAAACTGCCAAGAGAAGTTGTTGAGGAAAACATCTTGCATAAGGTGGTCTTTGCGGAGGAAATCCACACCAGTTGGATAGATGCTTGCATCCTTTGACCAGTGGTATAGATTTTATCCATTGCAAGTGTTCACATGGACCTTTTGGTAGGAGTGTCAATACTTTCTCAGGTTGGATGAGGGGACGCTTATTTGTATTTCTTTCTTGCATTCTTGGAGAAAATAGAGATACACCATCTTATTGTGAGAAATTTGGGAATCTATGGTTGTGGGAGGATGCCCATAATTATCTTGGGACATGGGACTCACACCTATGTCATTGCAGCAACATCATTGTGAGATTCAATGTTGATGTGCATCAAGCACATAAAGAACTTTATGTTGGGTGGAGAAATCTCACAGATTTCCAATTTTGCATTGAGAATTTCCAATTTTTACTGAAATGGTATGATTTCCACATCATGAATCTCATTTCCTATGATGATAAATTTTCCTAGTGGATACTAATGTTTTGCTACTTACAGTTGAGGAACTGGGACCCAGGCATATTTTTGTCTAATAAGTTTTATTGCAAGGCATTCTACCTGAAGGGGGTGTAATGAAAGCAATGGGATCCTAGCATTGCTTGTTGTTTAAGAAACTTTACATGTTGGCTTGATGGATCAAGTCAACTTTTTTCTACACATTAGTTCATTCTCCAGTTCTCCTACATAGTGGACCAATTTGCAGCACTATGGAGTGCTTATGCTTGAGGACAAGCATATTTGGGACGAGAGGACTGTCATGTCCCCACATTTTGAACACCAAATGTGTGGACCTTGATAAACACCTAAGGGGACAAAGAGGCATTGATTAATTAGACTAGGGAAATTTTGCTAAAAAGTTATTATTAAGGAATGTACTTGATTTTAATTATTTCCATTAATTAATTATTGTGAAAATAACATGTGGAATTGAGCTTGCCATGTCAAGAGGGTGCAATTGGAAATCCAGCTTTCTAAGGAGGAAAAGTGGAAACTCTATGACAAAAGCAAGTCAAAGAGAAAAGGGAAAGTGCCCAAAAGCTATGACAAAAGTAGTCAGATACAAAAGAGAAAAAAATTGACAAAGGAGGGCACAATTTCCTTTTGGAGACTTAGAAAAGCTGTCATAGGAAAAGCAAGAAACTTTTGACAAAGGAGGGAGCAGTTTCCTTTTGGAGACTCGGTCACAAAAACAGGGGAAAGCAGAAAAGTTGTCATAGATAAAAGCAACAACTATTAGCCTAAGGAGGGTGCAGTTGCTAATTTCATAAATGACATGGACAAGGAAATAACTCACAATGGTCCCTACTTGCTAATTACTCAAGGAGGGTGCATATGTGGCTAGGGTTAGGGTTCTAAGAGGATGGCTTGCTCTTAGAGGTCACCTACCTACTCAACAAGTCACCAGAAGATTATAAAAATACAAGTGGAGCTCATTTAATCAGTTTGGTTGATGAATTAATGTATTCATGGTTATGTGAGCATAGTCTTCTGAGTGATGTACCTCAAACCTTTGGGAGATGAGCCCCAAATCCTTCTTTCCCCACTCTTCCATTCCCATTCCTTTCTCATTGCAGGTGTGGAGCACATGATGTTCATCTAGTGAGGTAATATCTGTCATATTTTTCAGCCTCCATATCAGCAAATTCAAGCTCCAGTGAAGCCCAAGCTTCACCTATGCTCTCAACCATTTTCATGTCTGATTTTGGGCCTCCTACCCAATGTTTTGAGCTCTATGTTGGAGTGGTCAGTCCTCCATTTCCATTTTTATATGCACCAGTAGAATATATCTGATATATATCTCTTTATAACTGTCAACATACTATCCAATCAGTTCACATGTCACATCTTATGTCAATGAGCTTTAATCCATGCTAAAATGAGTGTTTTTGGTCAAATAAATGCAATAATGAATGAGTCAAGGCTATGAGAATGATTATGAGTGATTTAATATGTTGATATAAGTTTTATTAGGATATTTTAATATCATGTTTCATATCAGATGCACTTCTGTTAAGAATTTCATGTGTTTATGTGCACCCTAGCTAGATAGCTAGTCAAAATTAACTAATCTAGTTGTTTCTCCGATTTTGTGAGTTATATCCTCTCATTTTAGGTTCAGAAAGTTTATGAGTGTCAATTATAGACCCCTATATCCATGCATACTCCCATATAAAAAATTATTTTATTTCGTACAGTGTTTTGGTAGCCTCCATTGCGCAGGACTTCCTTAGGCCAAAATTGCCTAAAATCCCCAATTCACTCCTAAACTCTTAAAAATTATCTAGAAATGTCCCAAAATGTCCTAAACCTTATTTTATTGTATATAAATTTCATACAACATCTCTGTACCTTTCCCCAAGCCCTTGGTTGAAAGGACTAAACAAGTTTTTCTAGTTTCATTGTTGGGTGACCCAGAAGCAGGGGATTAAGTTTCTGCATAGCGGACTCTGAAACCTGAATGGTAACCGATCTAAATGTGTTGGGGAATATGAATTCAATTTTCTTAAACTTACCTTGGTTTCTTACCCCTTTCCTTCTCTCATGCATACACATTTCTCAGCAAAATACCTTGATTTACCTAGTCTGAAATTTTACTGAGTGTCTGCAAGTTCATATCAGAAATTTTAATTAATTTTGCAGCAGCATTAGTGATCTGATATGTATATCAGAATTCATACCATTAAAACTATATTCGTTGTCCCAATCCCATGGTGGTAGTTGTCGGAACTGAATTGTATGTTTCATAGAAGGGCTTGAGTTCAATGTCGAAATATGATGAGGCGTCTAAAAATGTTTGGAGATATCATTTATTCTTAGATGGAAGCATTTTAGAGATGGCCTACGTATGTGAACAACTTTTGGTGATTCTCTCCCTAGAAACATCGTTTAGGAATCAGCGGTGGTTTCAATTTCATGGCGATAAATCCCAAGGCAAATAACATGAGTATAAAGCATTACCTTTACTTTGACTTTAGTAGTGATTTTCGAAACTTACTTGTGGATATAGATTTCCGGCTTTTGAGGAGAAACTAGACCCATCTTGTAACGTGTAGACTAGATCCCTTGTGAACTAAAATTGCTGAAGAAGTTTATACATGCGACTATTTCGATTTTTCGGTTAGTGTTTGGTCAGAATTCTGCATGTTTTTTCAAAAAATCCAAACTTTGTGCTATTTAAATCATTATTTTAAATGGATAAATAAATTTAATGTCTTCAAAAACTCTAGAGCAACCATATTCTATGAATTTAAACATTATTATTTAGATTCTTAAAAATTTATGCAAATTCCCACCTTATTCCATTGAAATCGCGTTTACAGGAAGTGTTATTTGCCTAGTTTTCAGGAATATGTGGTAGCTCTTTTTCCTTTTTTATATTGTTAATAGAAGTGGTCAATATGAATATATTTTGTTTATTAATTGAAATTTATAGGATTTTTACACATGTTTAATTAATCCTCTAATTATATAGTCTATTTAGAGTTAAATTTCTAATTATATAATGTTTTTTTGAATTTTATCAACATTCATTTTTCACAACAAAACTATTTAATTCATATTTTGAAAATATATATTTATCATTTTTTATATAAAAAATCAGATTTACACAAGTTTTATTAATTCTTCTAAATATTTATTATTTTTATTAATTATAATTTATATTAAAACTAAATCCATTAAAAAATACTTAATCATTGATAAAGATATTTAATGACATTAACGTAATTTTGTTTATTTTAGAATGAACTACAAAACTATTTAATAACATAATATTAAGCAAAATTTTATTCATTACTGTATATCCGTGTTTGTTACTAAACAACTTTTATAATAAATATAGATTATATGCTAAATTTCTCACTTATAAAGTTATTTTATTATATTTATATTGTGTATATTTAGTTTAATAATTTTAACTATAATTTGATATTATTTAACAATTATATATATATATATATATATATATATATATATATATATATATATATTGTAAGTATTCAGGGGGATTTGAACTCATGACCTTCCATTTACAACTTCTCATCTCGATTACTCATTACCAAGTACTCTAACCCCATCGGCTATTATATAACAATTATATTATGTATTATTGTATTTAATCTTTTAATTTATAATTTGATATTATAGTAACTAAGTTGATAGAGTTTTACTCCATGAATAATAGATTATTCTAGAATATGGTTACTTCATAAAAAGTTGTTTAATTAATTAATATTACTTTTTATTACTATTAACCATATTATAATTAATATTATAGTAACTATTGTGATGAGTTATTATGTTATAATGGAAAATAATTTTGAGGAAATGATAAAAGTTATTTTTAGATTTGTGGGAGGTGTTGAACAAAATCATCCCATTTTATCACCTAGTTAATTTTCTCAAGAAACACTTTTGAAAACAACTAAACCAATATCTATCCTTTGAATAGAATTATGTTAAATTTATTTTTCCTATGTTGATAGCTATGATTAGTTTCAAGAGATAATGTTATGGTCTTGCTTATTGTTTTAGACAAAAGGAAATTAAGCTATTATGAAATAGTCATATCAACACTCTCCAACAATTAATGAATGATTGTGATAAATTGATTAAAAGATAATCTCAAATTTTAATTTAAGAGCATAAGATACCAGAGGATTTGGGTGTACTTATTGTTTCTATGATGCTAGGTGTACACCAAAGAAGAATTTGAAGCTAAATTGGATAATACAAAATATATTTTGGTTTTGATTTTGACAATTTGAAACAAACGTCTAGAGAGGACATTAAAAGGTGGCTCATTGATTTTATGGAAAAAAATGTGGAGAAATACTCAATAGTTAAAGACTAACTCAGTAATCTTCATTAAATGAAAGGAGAAGATTGGACATTGAAGATAAAGGAAATATTTTTTATGGGATCACTTCATGATTACATCATAGAATATGAGGACAAGATTCCAATGGTGTTGCAAAGATTTATGTAATGTTTCTTTGCGTTACATCGAACTAAACTAACATGCATCATTTTTTATGTAAATTAATTACATGCATAATTACATTATGCACACAGTAGTGGAAGTATGAGCCTCCAATGAGATCTATAATTTACTTAGACAAATACTAATTGCATAATACATATCTACTAAAAACATATATGAATAATAACTTTAACTTTAATTACAAAATGTGTTAGTCTCAAAACTGTTGGGGAGTAACACCGTCAGTTACACGCATGTGACAACAATAAAATAAATGATTTTAAGAATGTTGGTGTGTAGTTGTCATGTCCCCATCCCTCCGACCGGCGAAGAGGACGCGACCCCATGGCGTTAACCATCCGGGCTAAGAGCCCCATGAACATGTACATGCATAAAATTGCTGAAACAGAATGCTGAAAGAAAATGCATTGAAGTAAAACATGCACAAGTGGAATTGTTTATCATACACAGTTATATTTATTTATCATGCACAGCGGAATCAACATGCATTCACACAAGCATTCATTTAACATTTTCATCATATCATTAACAGTAACCATGGTTGCAGAAGTAAAAATGGACAAGATCACTTATCTTATGAAAACTTCACTCCGCAACTAGCTACGTCGCTGCAACGTTCCACCCAACCATAGGCCAACATGCTCTTTAATCTCTCAGCAACGCTGCCACCCCCGAGTTGGGCATGATTCTCCAAGGAATAAGGGAACAAGCAGGCTTACATATAGCCAAGGATACACAAAACACAGCCAATCCAACACTGTTGGGTTTATCAGGCCATTGAGAAGTTGGGAAAGGCTAAATGCTAAGCTGGTGAGCTCGTTACAGAACCAAGAACACCTACACCAGAAATAGCCTGGCTTCTAAGACACCCACACACACCCAACACAAGGAATCAGTCCCTTCTCTGCTACACAGTCCCTCGGGCCCTACATTCCCTTCCAGTGCTATTCAGGGGTTGTGGAGAAGAAATCTAGCCCTCTAGCTCTGTCTGTGTGGTTTCCAGCCACCAAGTTTATCAAGCAGACCAAGCCCCCATCCCTACTCCCAACACAGTTCGAAGACCAACCATTGCACACATGCAAACAATCAGCTGATACAGCTTAAGACAGGGAAGACAAATTCTGAGTCATTCTTGGCCCTATCGTGGCCAAAATGACTCTCAAGTGGATTTACAATAGTCCCCAAAATGTAAGGAACACCACATCAACCACAGCCAACATGTGGGGAAAATCAGCAACCCAAAATGTATCAGTGAGCACAACTCACAACAAAAGTGGGGAACACAGCCCGTCCTGGGAAACGAAATCACCGAGAAAACATATATAGACCACGCAGAGGAAGAGAAAAATACCGACTTCCAAACTGTGCGTGAAATGAGCAGACTCTCGTCCCAAAATATAAAGAAGACCATAACAACACAGTAAAACGTGGATGAAAACTCATAGCTCCCAGCTCGATGTGTGAGTCCAAACCAGAAGAATACTTGTGTGTGAGGATAAGGAGCAGACAACGGTCCCTGCGTGAGGACGAACAGCTCCCAACTTGTGTGTGGATGAACAGACAATGTAGAGGGTACGAATTGGAGTGCACCAGCATTCCAGCACTGTCATGGAGAGAAGAAAAAAAAAACATCTGCGTGAGTGAAGAGAATGAATGACTGCGTGAGCGGTTCAACGCTGGTGTCGAGAGGATAGTCTGTCCGCGGGTGGAGTGTGCGCGTAGGCTAGGACTGACAGTCATGCAACCCCACTCCCAAAAACAATAACTGCCATAACTTCCCCCAGCTACCAGCAGAAATTCTTAATGAAGGTGGTTGGGTAAGGCAAGGAAAGAAGACACATGGGTATTTTCCCTCATTGGCCCAAGGTTTGACAATTTCCCCACCCTTATCCTTGTGAAAATCATGCCCCTTTCTCATTTTAGTTGCCGCGATCGTAGATGGTTGGTTTATTTAATTAAAGATGCATATTTACATGATGATAAACTTAATATGTGTCGCATGCCCCGATATATCATCGGTGACAAGTTTAAATCCAAAACATAGCATAACCGATCAATGGTGGGGCCTTGGCCGTGAGCTCCACACCACGATCATTACAATATATACATCATCATATACATCTAATGCAACGGGGTCAAAACTGGGGTGTGACATTCCCCTCCCCCTTCAATAGCATTGTCCTCAGTGCTTACAAAATTGAACAAAATGCTACACTGGTATCGTCTCAGTGTTCTGCAAAATTGAACAAAAATGGATGTGCCAATCGCATGGCATCCTCCAGCTCCCATGTAGCCTCTTCAGGTCCGTAGTGCTCCCATTGCACCTTTACCTGACCTATGGCTCGGTTCTGGAGCATTGTGACCTTCCTGTCGAGGATGCGCATTGGCTCGATTCAGAACTCTCCCTCGGGTTCCACCTGAATCACATCCCAATTTATCACATGGTTAGGATCATGTACATATCTCTTAAGCAAAGAAACATGAAAAACATTATGAGCTCTAGTGCTAGTAGGCAATGCAAGTCTATATGCAACTGGCCCTATTCTTTCAAGCACTTCAAACGGCCCACAATATCTTGGTGACAACTTGGCACAACTTCCAAGCTTCAAGGAAATCTTCCTTTCCCTCACTCTGAGGTAAACATGATCCCCAACACTGAACTCTCTGTTCACCCTATGCTTATCTGCATATCTTTTCTGTCTGTCCTGTGCTGCTTTCAGATTCTGCCTGATTTTTACAACCTCTTGCTCCATTTCCTTGAGCAATTCTAGTCCCAGCACAATCCTGTTCACTGGATTGTCCCAAGTCACTGGTGTCCTACACCTTCTTCCATACAAAGCTTCATATGGACTCATCCCCAAGGATTCCTGCTGTCCATTGTTATAAGCAAACTCTACCAAGTGTAAGTAATCTTCCCACTTGGTTGGTTTGTCCATTACGTACATGCAAAGCATATCTTCAAGCACCTGATTAACTCTCTCTATCTGACCATCTGTCTGAGGAGGGTATGCAGTGCTGAAGTTTAGCTTTGTACCCAAGTCTACAAACAACCCCTTCCAAAAGTTGGAAGTGAACTTGACATCCCTGTCAGAGACTATTGCCTTTGGCAATCCATGCAATTTGAATATCTCCTTCATGAAGATCCTTACAATGTCATCAGTCTTATGCGTAGACTTAACTAGTATAAAAGGTGCTACCTTTGTCAACTTGTCTACCACAACCATGATGGAATCATGTTGTCTCCAAGTCATTGGCAATCCTGTAATGAAATCCATGGAAATAACTTCCCATTTCCATTCTGGAACTGGCAAAGGCTGCAACAAACCTGCTGGATGTTGATGCTCAACCTTTACCTGCTGACATTTCATACACCTGGAAATGTACTCGGCCATGTCCTTTTTCATTCCCGGCCAAAAGTACTGCTTTCTAGCTGTAGAAATTGTCTACTGATATCCTAGGTGACCAGAATACGGAGCTTGATGGATCTCATCCATAACAACTCTCCTCAAATCTACTACATCTGGAATATAAATTCTACCTTTATAAGTGAGAAGTCCATCTTCTTCCAATGTATATCCCTCATACCTCTTCTCAAGACTTTGTTGCTGCAATTTGCCTTTTACCTACTCATACAATTCATCTACAACAACATGAGTAACAATCTACTACCTCAAATCTTATTGGCAAATACTAAGAGATGCCACATGCATTTCCTGCACCTTCCTGCTGAGTGCATCAGCTACCTTGTTTTCTTTCCCTTTTATGTGCTTGATTTCAAAATCAAACTCACATAAAAATTCCAGCCATCTTGCTTGCCTAGCATTCAAAGTAGGCTGATCAAACAAATACTTCAGCCCACAGTGATCTGTTCTGAGCTCAAATCTCCTACCCATCAAGTAATTCCTCCACATCTTGAGAGCATGTACTATGGCTGCAAGCTCTAGATCATGAGTGGCATAGTTCTTCTCATGTTCCTTCAGCTTTATTGACTCATAACATATCACATGGTTGTCTTGCATAAGGACTCCTCCAAGCCCTTGTCCACATGCATCGGTACACACCACAAAATCTTTCTCTGGATCTGCAACCTTCAATACGGGTGCACTGGTGAGAAGACTCTTCAACTGCTGGAAGCTTTCTTCACACCTCGATGTCCATTCAAACTTCATCCCCTTCTTTTGCAAAGAAGTGATGGCATGTGCAACTTTGGAGAATCCCTCAATGAATCTCCTGTAGTATCCTGCAAGTCCCATAAAATATCTCACATCTGTCACATTTATTGGAGTAGGCCAATTCATAATCACTTCAATCTTTTTAGGGTCCACAGATATGCCTTCCTCTGAGATAATGTGACCCAAATACTAAATTCTATCTTTGTAGAAGTCACACTTGCTTAGTTTCGCATACAGCTGGTGCTCCCTAAGCAATTTCAATGTCAATCTCAAATGCTCTTCATGCTCTTCCTCATTCTTGGAATAAACAAGAATGTCATCAAGGAAAACAAGAACAAACTTGTCCAAATACCTGCTGAAGACACTATTCATAAGGCACATAAATGTAGCTGGTGCATTTGTGAGACCAAATGGTACCACTACAAACTCATAATGCCCATACCTTGTCCTAAAGGCTGTCTTATGAATGTCTTCATCCTTGATTCTCACCTAATGGTAACCAGACCTCAAGTCAATCTTGGAAAATACCTTTGCTCCTCTCATTTGATCAAAGAGGTCATCAATCCTAGGCAAAGGATATTTATTCTTCACCGTAACCTTGTTCAATTATCTGTAATCAATACATAACCTGAGTGTACCATCTTTCTTCTAACAGAACTGGTGCTCCCCAAGGAGACACACTCGGTCAGATATACTGCTTTTCCAACAACTCTTGCAGTTGCATCTTCAACTCTAGCATCTCCGATGTACTCATCCTGTAGGGTGCCTTGGACACTGGTACTGCTCCTGGCACAAGTTCAATAGTGAAATCAATGTCCCTCTTTGGAGGAAGCCCTGGAATCTCATCAGGAAACACATCCCTGAATTCCTGTAACACCTGATAGTCCTCCAACCTAGGAGCTTCATCTCCTGATGTCTCCAAAATATGAGCTGCATACAACTGGAAACCCTTCCTACAGAACTTCTTTAACTACATTGCTGAAACCTGCCATACTGAAATCACCTTTGGAATACCTTTCACAACTACTAGGTTCCCTTCTTCATTCATGCATTCAAAAGTCTTATTGTAACAGTCAAGCTTTACCTTATGAGATTCTAACCAATCCATTCCAATGAGAACATCATAGGAACTAAGCGATAGAACATTCAGATCTACACATGTGACCAATCCATTCATGACCAATGGACATTACTCTACCACTTCACTGACCTTCCTCTTAGTTCCAGTGGCTAGCTAAACTAACCAAGACTTCCTATGCTTTACTTTCTTAAAAGCACAAATCTTCACTACTCTAGGAGTAATGTAACTGTGCGTAGAACCAGGGCCAATCAAAATAGAAATAGATTGTTCAACAATCTTACCTGTTACTTCAACCACAGTTGACTGGTGATCTACCTGGTGATCCTCCAGTGCTGCATAAATCCTAGGGACTACCCTTGCTACTTGACCCACTGTTTCTGCTTCTTAAACGTTATAAGCTGGCCTTGCACTCTCATTCTCGAGTGGACAATTCCTGTGCATGTGGGGTCCTCCACATTTCCAACATTGAAGTGGCCCTCTATTTTGTTGTGGGTCTTTAGGCTTTTCTCCTGTCACTCCAATTGGCTTACTCGCAGCTTGGGATGGCTGCTTCTGCTGATTCCTGAAATTAGAAGGCTTGAAACCTTTCTTTCTTTGGTCAAACTTCTCATTCTTCTTGTCCTTCCATGCCTTATGGTAATCAGGTTTACCTTTGCTTTGCTCATAGCAATACTTAGCCTTCCTTATTGCTTCTTCAAGAGTTCTAGGTTCATAAAACTCGATTCTATCCTTGTAAGACTGAGGTAATCCACTCAAAAAACTCTAGACCTTCACTTTTTCATCTCTGATGTACCGGACATACCTCAACAACTCCAAAAACTTATTTGCATACTCTTCCATGGTCCGCTGTCCCAATCTCATCTCATGGAACTCCTTAATCTTGTCATCATAATACCTGTCAGAGAGGTATTTCTGCTTGAAATACTTCTTGAACTGCTTCCACTTAAGTCTCCTTTCACTGATCCTCTTTACTTTCTTGAAGTGTTCCCACCAAATGGATTCCCTTCCATTCAAATTGAATATGGCAACTCTTGCCTTCATGTTTCCTGAATAATCATGCACTTTAAAGTACTTCTTTATCCCAAGAAGACAAGCCTCAACCTCTTGTTCAGTCTTTACCTCACCATCAAATGTAGGAGGTTTAGCTTTCTTAAATTCATCTTGAGAGCGATCCCTATGGTGCCTCTTTCTTTTTATTTTATGAGAAGAAGAACTTGAATCCCCGCTAGATCCTTCAGAATCAGATGATCCACTAGAAGTCCTTCTCCTTCTCCTAGTACTGCTTTTACTGCCTTCTGGTCTTGCTGTACCTTGTCCAGAGTCTATCTTTCTCTGCAAGTCTGTCAAACTCTGCAACATAGCAGCATTCAACTGATGTTGCTCTTCCTGGGCTTTGATCAATCTTCTCATGGTGGCTACAACATCTAATGGTGTCTCTTGGAATCTCCTTCCATTAGAATCAATGTCATCATTTCTATTACGGACATTTTCACCCATGGCATCTTCTGCTTACTCGTAAGAATCCTGAGCATCATACCCATCATGGATTCTCATGACGGAACCACCACTTACTTATCAACTACACTACCTGTAATACTTCCCTTGAAGGTGACTTATGACTCTGCAAACGTGTTAATAACACAAATGTTAGATGCATAACATTGATATAAATCAGAATTACTTACCTTCTCTTGGAAAAGTCATAAAATAACAATTGCCCAAATACAAGATTTTCCCAAAACATAGAATTTTCTTCCTCAAGAACGTCTATTTGAGGGGGACGACGGGGGTCAAGGGGGCTTGCCCCCTTGTGGGCAGTGCCCTCGTTTTTTTTTTGTAAATCATTGGTTTTCGCACAATATGGCGCATGAAATTGCTGCCACTTTCTCATTTTTCAGCCCTGAAAATCCACTGAAAAACAACTGAAAATCCCACTGAAAAATAGTCGAAATCTGCTAAAAAAATCCCACGAAAAACTCAAATTTCTTGCGCAGAATCAGCTCTCATTTCCACTATCAATCCGATGTTTCGACGGTCGGAACAACTAAATTCCTCCGCTGTACATCGGCTATCGGATCCGCTAAGCTCTACGCATCAGCGATCTATTCGTCTATTTTTCTCCGGCGTGTTGAGTCCATAGTTGTCTCGGCTTCCGAAACGGCGGGCACACGAACAACTTTCTGCTTCCGATGTTCATCGGCGATCCAAACCACTAGCTTCCTCCGCTGTTTGTCGGATGTCGGATCCACTAACCTTCGAAAAGATAGTCCATTGGCCAGCCACAACAGCGATCGTTCAGTCCACTAATTTCATCCGACGACCTTATACTTAACAAAATTTTCAATTTTCTTTCTCATCGGCGGTCGGTGCATTGTTCATTGGCAGGGTAATCCACTAAACAGCCGCAACGATGAGAATAAATCTCACTACGGGTTCCGCGGATTATGAACTCATCGGCTGTCGAAAGCTCTAACCTCTAACCATTGCCGATGGCCGATGATTTCAGGACTCAGAAAATTTTTTGAAATTTTTGAAATTTTCCTTTTTGCCTTCTTTTTCACCGCTGGATCGGATCCATTCCCTTCTTTATGTCGGCGAAGAAATTTCATTAATAGCCGCAACGGCGGCCCAACGTCTTCAATCTTCCTCCGATCGGTGGCCCAATGTCTTCAATCTTCCTCCGATCGGCGGCCAAATCTACTGTGGCATAACCCAATCAGAAGCGGCAGTCTCTTCCCGTCGAAAGACTTAGTGCTTTTGGCTTCCGCAACGGCGAGTGCACGAACACTTTCTTCCTCTGATAGTCAACGATTTCGAGCCTTAAACCTTCTTGACGGTGTCGGTGATCGGAGGACTTTCCCATCGGGTGCGTAGTTGTTTCGCCGTCCGCAACGGCGGACGCTCGATCGACTATTTTCCGCTGATGGTCGTCCAACACTTAGAAATTTTCATGATTTTCTTCCCCAGCTATGCTCCATCGGACATACTTCCGCCTAACTCTTCTGATACATCGGAATTCCGTTCCACTTAGTGTTCCGATGATCCGACTGTTCAACACTTAGAAAAAATTTTGAATTTTTCCAGTCATTCAAATTATGATTTATGTTGGGCGGAATGAGGTCCTGCCTCTCTCACTACATCAATGATGGCTCATTCAGGCGCAAGCTTGCAACATGAGCTCTGATACCACGTTGTCACGTCCCCATCCCTCCGACCAGTGAAGAGGACGCGACCCCATGGCGTTAACCATCCGGGCTAAAAGCCCCATGAACATGTACATGCATAAAATTGCTGAAACAGAATGCTAAAAGAAAATGCATTGAAGTAAAACATGCACAAGTGCAATTGTTTATCATACACAGTTATAGTTATTTATCATGCACAGAGGAATCAACATGCATTCACACAAGCATTCATTTAACATGTTCATCATATCATTAACAGTAAACATGGTTGCAAAAGTAAAAATGGACAAGATCACTTATCTTATGAAAACTTCACTCCGCAACCAGCTACGTCGCTGCAACGTTCCACCCAACCATAGGCCAGCGTGCTCCTTAATCTCTCAGTAGCGCTGCCACCCCCGAGCTGGGCATGATCCTCCAAGGAATAAGGGAACAAGTAGGCTTACATATAGCCAAGGATACACAAAACACAGCCAATCCAACACTGTTGGGTTTATCAGGCCATTGAGAAGTTGGTAAAGGCTAAATGCAAAACTGGTGAGATCGTTACAGAGCCAAGAACACCTACACTAGAACTAGCCTGGCTTCTAAGACACCCACACACACCCAACACAAGGAATCAGTCCCTTCTCTACTACACAGTCCCTCAGGCCCTGCATTCCCTTCCAGTGCTATTCAAGGGTTGTGGAGAAGAAAGCCAGCCCTCTAGCTCTGTTTGTGTGGTTTCCAGCCACCAGGTTTATCAAGCAGACCAAGCCCCCATCCCTGCTCCCAACACAGTCCGAAGACCAACCATTGCACACATGCAAACAATCAGCTGATACAGCTTAAGACAGGGAAGACAAATTCTGAGTCATTCTTGTCCCTATCGTGGCCAAAATGACTCTAAGCGGATTTACAACAGTCCCCAAAATGTAAGGAAGACCACAGCAACCACAACCAACATGTGGGGAAAATCAGCAACCTGAAATGTATCAGTGAGCACAACTCACAACAAACGTGGGGAACACAACCCGTCCTGGGCAACGAAATCACCGAGAAAACATATATAGACCACGTAGAGGAAGAGAAAAATACCGACTTCCAAACTGTGCGTGAAATGAGCAGACTCCCATCCCAAAATATAAAGAAGACCACAACAACACAACAAAACGTGGATGAAAACGCACAGCTCCCAGCTCCCTGTGTGAGTCCAAACCAGAAGAATACCTATGCGTGAGGATAAGGAGCAGACAACGGTCCCTACGTGAGGACAAACAGCTCCCAGCTTGTGCGTGGATGAACAGACAATGTAGAGGGCACGAATTGGAGTGCACCAGCATTCCAGCACTATTGTGGAGAGAAGAAAAAAAAATCATCTGCGTGAGTGAAGAGAATGAATGACTGCGTGAGCGATTCAGTGCTGGCGTGGAGAGGATAGTCTGTCCGCGGGTGGAGTGTGCGTGTAGGCTAGGACTGACAGTCATGCCACCCCACTCCCAAAAACAATAACTGCCATAACTTCCCCCAGCTACCAGCAGAAATTCTTAATGAAGGTGGTTGAGTAAGGCAAGGAAAGAAGACACTTGGGTATTTTCCCTCATTGGCCCAAGGTTTGACAATTTCCCCACCCTTATCCTTGTGAAAATCATGCCCCTTTCTCATTTTAGTTGCCACGATCGTAGCTAGTCGAGTTATTTAATTAAAGATGCATATTTACATGATGATAAACTTAATATGTGTCGCATGCCCCGATATATCATCGGTGACAAGTTTAAATCCAAAGCATAGCATAACCGATCAATGGTGGGGCCTTGGCCTTGAGCTCCACACCACAATCATTACAATATATACATCATCATATACATCTAATGCAACAGGGTCAAAACCAGGGTGTGATAGTAGTAGTAACAACAACAGTTTCAGCAGGTAACAGTAGCAGTTTCAGCAAGTAACAACAACAATTTCAGCAAGTAACAACATGGGATTCTATCATTAATGTCAAGGCTTAGTAAATAACACTTTCAGCAATTCCTATAAATTCTCATTAACCATGAAGACTTAAACTTCATAATTCTTCTCTTTAAAATAAATTTCATTCATTTAAAATGGAAAAACATTCATTCCACGTTAACTTATTTCTTACATTATTTTTTTAACTACCAAAACTCATTTCTATTTACATAAACTATAACAGTAATTATCATCAACAAACCAGTGCATGGTTTTTGTAAGCCACACAACCAAATCATGGTTTTGCTTGTAAATTAACAAATCCAATTCTTAAAAATGAAAATGAAAATAACATGTAAGCAAACCCATGGTTTTGGTAAACTTTACAAACCACTTCAACCCATGGTTTGTAAATGCACATAAATCATTCAAAATAATAAAATCAAATAACAAACCATAAAAACCAATTCAAAACAACCATGGTATTTACGAATCAGGCGATGGTATTTGGGAGCCATGCAAACTATTTTTAGGTTGTGGTTTTTAAATGAACTATTTCTTTTCATTATTTTTTCACAATTTTTACCATAATACTAACTTAACAAATTTTGACAAATGAATGAGAGCTAAGGCATTTACAGCCATGCTTCTCATGCCAAAATAAACAATGAATTAGAAACAGGGTATTCCCTACAAGGAAGGAATTAATACCTCATCATTTTGGGAATTAAACTAATTTATCAACTAATGAATTGGAACACGGAATTCATTATTTCAACCCAGAAAACATAATTTTTCCAACTTTACTCATCTACGCATCATGCCTAAAATAAGCTTGTTACAATTGGTTTATTTTTGGAAAAATTATAACGTTGGATAATTGAAAATTAAGCTTGAGTTGAATTAATGGCAGCAGGGTAAAGAGTGAATAATACACTGTGATTTCTAAACCCATAATTCACAACGATTTCATGCTTGCCTAGAAATAAATAATCCCTAGAATGTTATTTGCACAGGAATTTATATATTCATGCACCAAAATGTCGTAACCATAAATTTGGAGAACATTCTTGTAGATTACCAACATCTAACGACATACTAATTTATAATTATGTAATTTCACCATTAAATTTCTTTCAACTATCATTTAATGGAGAAATTAAAGAGAATTAAAGAGAATTAGAATTATGCAATAGTTATATGATAATTTTGTTTTGGAAGCAGACAATTGGCTACGTGTGAGCCACGCTTCTCCTAATCGCGGGACTTGTCCAGGCTGTATTATTTCAACTCCCAAGTCCACCCTCAAGCCAATATCTAGACATTAACCACAGGTAATTAACCAACCCCCTCAACTCACTCACGGGGATTAAATAGGGATAACTGAACAGTATGGACAGAACCATAACCAAGCATAGGAAAAACAACAGTCACTTAAACCAATTTCATGTCAAATTCACAATTAACCCACTAGAGCTCCTTCATAGACACACAGTGATACATTTCACTACAAGTGTCATATTTCCACTCGAGGTTTCTTGCACAAATTGCCAAACAACTGGTTAATTCAACCAAATGGCTATAATGCAGATTCAAGGTATATAAAAACATATTTTTCTTCCACCTCGATAATATAAAGACACACAGTGATACACTTCACTACAAACGTCTAAATTTCCCTCAATGTTTCAACCACCACAATAATTACACATGCAAATGTAACAGCAAGCAACAAGTATCAATCAACAAATTGGTAAATGCAAGGGATTAGTAACAACAAATGATTGTAATGACTCGCAATTGGTAACATCAGCAAATTCCTCAGACAATCGAATGGTCAAATTCTCCAATCTTACATTCCAGTTTGTTCTCTGCCCAACTCCCCCATACCCACGAACTTCCCCCGCTCGTTTTTTCCTCCATCTACCAAGTGAGGCGAATGTCACTCTAGGTTCCCACATGGTTGTCCCCAAGGAATCCATGTTACCCTCCTCCTAATCAATCACAAAACTTGATTAAAATTAGTTAAGTTTAGTCAAATTTAAACTAATAATATTTAATAATTAAACACTCCACTTTTGGGTTTCGGATTAGGAACATGGGTTTTGGGGATTTTAACATAAGGTTTAGAAAACAACTAACCAAGGTAAGAAGGTAGAAGGGTAAACCTTGCCCCCTCACCACCCTCGGTTAATATCTGGATCTCCTCTTCAATGTTTTGCCTCATCGCACATCCAGCTGGAATTTTATATTAAAATAATAACATGTTGTATATAAGTTTCATAGCAAATGTTTACAATGCAGCAACAACTATAATATCTGACCCAAGAATATTGCAATTAATGACACCTGAGGTACCAATAGTTAAGAATACATCCTATATTCAATCATTGATTACTTTCTATTTATATTAATAATAATAATAAAAATCTTACATATTAAATCTACTTTTAGAAAGAAATATTTTTAAAAGATAAAAATCCTTTCTTCATTAGCTTGTGTGAGTATTGTGATTACAATGAAAATTGGGCATTGAATGCCTTCTCTTTTTTCACCCTTACTCATACTAGTATTGTGTTTACAATAAAAATTGGGCATTGAATGCCTTCTCTTTTTCATGTCACTTGCTTCAAATATACTAGAGATAGTATCCCCACCCACAAAAGGTGAGCTTTTTTTATTTTAATTGTTTAGTTAGGTCCATAAAACTTTTACGGTAACATCATGGAAAATAATTATTTTAGGTAGTCTTATTTATTTAGGATTTATATTTTACGAAATTATTTAAAGGATACATAGTTTTAATGGATTATACCTTTTGCCATAAATTATATTCCTTCAAAAAGTACTTATTTTTTAATATCCTTTCATTAATTGAAGTGGTGTAGGCTTTCAAATCATAAATATTTGGTCACTTTTTTCATTTTACTTATTCCTATGAAATCATAGAAATTCTCTCTTTCACATGAATGTGTAATGAAAAATCAATGTTTAATGAAAAAAACCGACATGTCCTTTCTCATATAATTATTTATATTTTAAGCATGTGGTCTCATTAACGATTATAATACTCATTAAGAGCATCTTTTTGTTTCTTCTCTTTGTTTTTTTGGACGAGAATGAGCTTGTCTTTGGAATAAAAGGATTATCCTCATACTCACCCCTTTTGTTTTTTTGAAGTGCGTAGAGGAGTTTGACCTCAATAAAAATGAGGGAGACCATGTTCTATCTTTTCAAAAGAAATTCAATTATTATTAGTAGTAGTAGTATTATAGGATAAAAATATCATTATCATATGGTTTAATAGATTAGAATCTAGTTTTTTATCATAAGTTTGTAAAATTAATTAAAATGTTCTAGAAATTCACTCATTATCGTCATCATTATTATTATATGATAAAAATATCATTATCATATGGTTTAGTAGAATCTAGTTCCTTATCATAAGGTTGTAAAATTAAATAAAATGCCTCTAGGTAAGTATTCAATTTTTATATTTTCACAATAAGTTAA
Organism: Pseudotsuga menziesii; assembly: GCA_001517045.1. NCBI lineage: Eukaryota > Viridiplantae > Streptophyta > Pinopsida > Pinales > Pinaceae > Pseudotsuga > Pseudotsuga menziesii. The sequence continues at coordinate 115,484 of LPNX010957872.1, read as the reverse complement.
ATTGAGGAAAAAAGGGAATAAATTAGACATTCAATGCATCAAGTTTTAAGATCATTTGTACCACACTCTTTTTGCAAGGGTATCACTTGATTTCCTCTAAATATGAATGATGTGTAAACCTTATAAGTAGGCGGTTTCACCTTCTTATACCAATATTTAATAAACTTAGCATTAGCTTCCTAGAAAGGGTTTTATGTCATCTTAAAATATTCCTACCATTTAAAAGTGCATTTATAACAATTATCATGAAATAAGAAATAAGAGATATTAAGTTGATCATTAGTTGTCCATTTGTTGGAGCACGGTTGTCGTTAGGCCAAAACCTGTCACGGCCTTAATCTTTGTTACAATCGTCAAAGTTAGGATCCATGAGAGAGGGTTAACCCATGTTTCAAAACTCATGGAGAGTGTTGGACGCAAATTCCAACAATATCACCCACAACGTTACCCAAGTGATTTTTAAACTTGAGACTTAATCTCGCCAATTGGCCATTTCATTATCACAAGGGTTTTGTCATATGCATGAAGAGATGGGAGTTGCATCATAGTTTTCTGAAAGTTTAGTCAAAGCAGTGGAAAGGATCCTACGGTGGTTCATTGAGTGTTCTTGGTGGAAACTAAACCTGCTTGATATAAAGTGGAGAAGAAAGAAAAAAATATTTTTTCCAAGCTTGTGGGTGTAGACCAGTGCATTGCAAAAGCATTGATCTGCTTGTAGTAAAATTTAAAGGTGATGGGATGTATTTCCTTTCTCTTGAATATTTCGATTGGTGCTCTCTCTCCTTGACTTAGAAACCTTTCCAGTACATGGGACAGAAATCATAATGGGACCTTGGAAGATTATTGTGAAGGTTAAGAACTTTTGAAAACATGTTTCCTAGTGGTAGATGTAAATCAGTGAGAATTAATGGTGGTATTTTTCTTGCTACAACAATGAATAAGGGCTGACTTGAATTGTCTTTGTTAGAGGTAAGAACCCATCCTAGTATTGTAGTATATTTTCTAGGTCTCTATGGAAAAGGTCTAAGAGAATTAAAAGTTGAGAGTTGTTTTATCATTGTATTCTTAGCCTTGTGCACCAAGTCTTGGAGATAGTTGTTACGATTATTCTAAGTAATTAGTCAACCTAAAACATTTGGGAAGACCCTTTAATTCTTTGAAAGGGTCCACTACTCAACCTCTATGGTAGGAATATTGTTTTGTGGTATTATCCAAGTTGTTAAAAGTCCCCTGGTGAATTCAATTTGAGTCTTCTTGGTAGATCATTGCACCCTCATCAGCAATATGATTAGCATAATGAAAGTATATCGACAAACAAAGAACACCATGTTCAAAGAGATGGGAATTTGTAGGAGGAACCACAAGTTTTAGTGGATAGTCCACTTGAGCAATTGGAAAATTGGAGGAAGCAATGGGAAGCCATATATGCAAGAGACCTTTTTGTTTCTAAAAACAAGCATGAATTCCTTATGGTGCAGGTGAAACATATGAGGAGCAAGTTGATAATGGCAGAAATAGAGATTGAATTTTGGAAGGGAAAAATAGAAGAGCATACAAATCAACGTGTTATAGGAAAAAGTAAATTCCACATAGTGGGAGCAGTATTCTAGTTCTATATTGGACAGGATGTTGATAGCCCCATAGGGCTCTAAAATATCAAATGCAATTGCATAGTCAATGCTAGGGGAGGAAGACTACCAACTCCCCATGTCTCTCCCATAGTAGAACAAAGGAATGGGGATCCAAAAGAACCATGAAACAAAATAGCTTGAAGTTTTCTATGAATTATAAATGCATTTTGTTGTTAGGCCAATATTATAGAATCTATATTTGCAGATATTATAGTATCAGTTGGAAAACTACAATTTTATGTCTTTTTTGTGTTTGGAACCTTTTATATACTGCTAGAATTTACCACTTTCATAACCCTCGACATAAGTAGAATGTATACACATGTTGTACGGTATGGCTGCAACCCCTTTTTGATTAGTAAAAAAAATAAAATATTTTTGTGGACAAGAATGTGGAAATTAATCCCAAGTTGTAGATCAATTACACTCACAAAATTACTAGTCAAACATGCAAAATTCCACAAAAAGGAGACTAAATATGGAGCATAACACAATCATGTATTGAATAAGTGTACATCATCCAAACTCATCAAGTAATAGGCTGTCCAAAAATATAATTACATCATATATTCGAAAGCATAAGGATGTTATTCGAATTGGACAAAAATGAGGCTTACTAAACTAGTCAAAACCCCCCATAGGTGCATAAATCACTTTCCTAATCTGTCAAGATGCTCACGAATTGGTTAAGTGAGATGTACTAGTTGGTAAGTGATGGAAAGAGATAAAATCCATTCTTTTGGATGGAGAAAAATAAGGAGGATGGTTAAGGGAAAAAACATGACAGTTACTCCTAGACTAGCTTTTCATTTTTTCCTTAAAACTGCTAAAATCAAGGTAGCTTTCAGAAAAAGTAGAACTGCACTTTTTCTATTATGGAATTACTGCATAGTTGTCAAAATCTTTCCCAAGATGTTTCTAAAGCGCTCCTCAATCCATTTTTAGCATTTGTTGACTTCTAGGTGCAAGTGGATGCCAATTAGCATAGTAAGGGATCTAGGAGTCTAGGAATAAGACAAAATTGATTAATTAATGTCAAATATGGGTAGTTATTGGTTTGATTATTCTAACACCCCACCCCCACCCCCACTTAAGCATGAATTTATGTAAAATATCAGAAAAATATAGGGCCTAGAAACAAGGCTTAGTCACCCTTTACGTATTGCTTGTCCATACAACCAAGGAAAGAGGCAAAAACCCAAGGGGAAAATCCTCCCTTAAACATGGACATGAAACAAAAAATTTGAATATCTTGTTATCAATCATTCTTCACCACATGATCAGAAATCCTAAGCAGTTATTTGAGATTATTGAAGGTATTCTCACAAAACACCTTGGTGAATATGCCTACTACTTGCTCTGAAGATGCACAGTAGAGTAGAGCAATGGTACCATCATGCACAAGTTCCTTGATATAGTGCATATGGATCTCATTGTGCTTGGTTCTTTGTATTTGAACTATATTAGTAGAGATTCAAATGGTGCTTTGATTTTCACAATAGATGACAGTGGAAGTCTCTTATTTGATCCCACATTCTCCAAGTATTCCCTGCAACCACAAACATTGAGTAGTTGCATTCACAGCTCCTCTATACCCTGCCTCTGTAGATGAGAGTGCTATGGCACTCTTCTTCTTAATTAACCAATTGATTGGTCCATCTGCAAGCATGAAAAAAAATCCTAAAGTATACTTTCGATCTATGTTGTCACCTTCCCAATCACTGTCAGTAAATCCAACTAGCTCCAAGTCATATTTTGCTACATAGAAAATCCCATGAGTTGTTGCTCCTTGAACAAAGTTTAGGATCCTCTTGTATGCCCTCCAATGGATATCATGAGGTCGATCCATTTGTCTGGAAGCCACACTAACTGCATAAGATATATCAGTTCTAGTATGATTCAAATAAAGCAAACAACTAATCAACTGCCTATACATTGTATTATTTACCAATGGAGAAGAACCTGCTTCTTCAAGCTTAAATCCATAAAGTAATGGAGTCTTTCTTAGATTGCAATACTTCATGATAAAATTGTTGAGCATATCTAAATCATACTTGGATTGATGAACTTTGAATCCATGTGAGGATTGAGAAATTTTGAGACCCAAGAATTGGCTCAACAATCCCAAATCTGTCATGGAAAAGGCATGGTTCATTGCATCCTTTAAGGACGAAATTTGTTTCTTTGAAATTCTTGTTATCAATGGGTCATCCACATACAAAAAAATAATCATTAAAGAACCATGTATCAGCTTCAAATATACAGTCGGATCATACTTCCATCGAACAAAATTCGGTGACAGCAGAACACCATCAATCTTGGCATACCAAGCCTTGGGGGCTTGCTTTATCCCATATAATGATTTCTTTAACATGCACACTAAATATGGATTAGACACAAAACCTTCAGGTTTCTGCATATAAATCTCTTCATTCAAATATCCATGTAGAAAGGCACACTTCACATCCATGTGATGCACCTCCCATTGCCTTGAAGCTGCCGCATGGACAAAGCTTGCCTTATGGAGTCCATCTTTTCCACTGGTGCAAAGGTCTCATTGTAATCAATAACTTGAACTTGTGAGTATCCTTTATCTACCAATATTTCATTATATTTCAAACATGAACCATCAACAGAAAACTTGGTTTTATAAACCCACTTACACTTTACTAGATTTCTCTCTAGGGGGAGATCAACTAGTTCCCATGTGTCATTCTTCTGGAGCGAGTTGTATTCTTCCTTCATGGTTGTTTTCCAAGTTGTATCATGTGATGCATATTTATATGTCTGAGGATCATATTCAGCCATCAAATATCTCTTCTCAGCAAAGAGTGGATCTTTCACACAAAGGGCACTCTCAAATTGAGATCTAGTCCTCCTAGTGTCACTAGGATTCCCAACTAGTTCCCCAGTTGCATGAAAGGTCCTTGCAGCCCATTTTGGTCTTGTAGGACTGTCAGGATCTGAAATTAAATCATCATTATCATAAATATCATAATAAGCAAACTCATTAGTCTCTTCACTTACAATCCGTGGTTGTGGTGATGAAGAGGACTCTCCAACTTCTACTACTACTAAAGGCTCTTATTCAAACTGAACACTCCTTTCAATGAAATATTTTTGAGTGCTCAAGCTTATCAGCTTGTATCCTTTTGAATCTTCAAAATACCCAACAAATAGGCACTCTTGGCTTTAGGGTTTCAAAGCCTTCCTCTTTTTAGTTGGAATTCTAGCCCAAGCCTTTAAGCCAAAAATATTGAAATGGGTCACATATGGCTTGTGCCCACTCCAAGATTCGAAAGGAGTGATTCCATCAAGTTTCTTATGTGGCACCTTGTTCTGGATATAGGATACAAAGTTTATAGCTTCATCCCAAAACTTTGGTGGCAAATTTTTAGACTCCATCATGCAATTTGTCATCTCCTTGAGTGAACTATTCTTCCTCTCAGCACCACCATTTTGTTGAGGTGTGTAGGGAATAGAATGTTGCATCTGGATACCTAAATATTCACAATAATGGATGAACTCAGACTTGACATACTCACCACAATTATCAGATCTGAGGATCTTGAGTTTCCTCCTAGACTGGTTCTCAACCAAGGCTTGAAAGACCTTGAAGAGGTCAAAAACTTCATACTTATGCTTTAGGAAGTAGACCCAACAATAACTGGAAATGTCATCTATGAAGGTTAGTTCATATTTGGTTTTACTCATGGACATATGATGGAATGGACTAGAAATGTCACTATGGATTAACTCAAGGGGTGTAGAGGTTTTCTCATGACTAGCTCTCTCATACTTGTGCTCTGGGTGTTTTCCTAGGATGCAACCTTGCCAGACTACCTTAGAAAACTTGATCTTTGGTAACCCTATGATCATTTATTTTTCACTCAAATATGAAAGATACTTGTAGTTAATATGGCCAAATATTGCTTGCCTCATTCGCATGAGTGAGGATATTTGAGGGGTTTGTGAAAGGTAGGAAATGGGGAAACTTGTATACCTTTGAACGGTGATCCACAATACCTTTTTCTATGAATTTACCATTTGAAATCTCTGAGATTTAAAATTCATTGGGAGAGAATATGACTTTCTTAGGAGACCCAGTGTGGGTCATCTAACACACTGACAAGAGGTTAGCAGCAAGACCTGGGACATACAACACATCATTGAAGGAACCATGGTCAAGATCAATCCTACCCTTCCCCATACTATAAGTAACAGATTCATCTCCCAAAACAATTTTTGGACCTTTCAAATAATTAAGAGAGGAGAAAGTCTCTCTTGTAGAAACCATGTTTCTAGAAGCTCCATAATCAATGATGAAGGTGGATGATCTTGAAGTGTTGGAAACCAAGGCATGTACTCTCTCCCTGTCATCTAAATTTGATCCTCCTTCCCTCTTCCTTGCACATTCAGGAAGGGAGATGTTGTTCTTCTCCAGGATTTGGGTCAACATGTCAATTTTCTTTTTTATACAAGAGATCTCAAGATGATAGCCATTACTGCAGTATGTGCACTTGTTCATTTCACCTTTTTTCTTCTTCTTCTTCTGGGAGTTCTTCTTGAAGCCTGAGGGATCCTCTTGAGACTTTGACTTGTCTCTCTTTTGATTAGATGTATTTTTCTCTTTCTTCTTGCCCTTTGAATCCACCCTCGAATCTCCAGCAACCAAAGCTTAGTCTTTGGAAGCTTTGATGGTGCCCATCATTACCAATTTATCTTGCTCCTAGGTGAGGGATTCCATGAAGTCATCAAGCTTAGCCATATTCTAGGCTCGTGATGTCAATTTGGTGGCATGGAAGGTCAAAACAAACACTGAGTAGTTAGGACCAAGCTTCAAAATTATAGTCAAGACTAGTTGATCATCCTTCTTTTCAATTCCATGTCATTTTAACTACAGAACTAGGGTCTTAAACTTGGAAAAGTAGACTTTCAAGGATTCAAAGTTGTTGGGACTCAATGAGATCAGCTCATTATCGAGTTGTTGTCCTCTCATTTCATTTGTCTTTCCAAATATATCCTCAATATTCTCCCAAGCCTCATTTGTTGATGTCGATCCATCAATATGGAAGAGGAGGTGTCTTGAAATGCTCAAGCACAAAAAACCATAGGCCTCATCCCTCATGTTGTGCCATTTAATTTTCTCTGCAGCTGCATTGGGATCTACCTCAGTTTCCATGGTAACCCTTTAGAGGCCTTTATCCTCAACAAAATCTCCATCTCAACTTTCCATTTGAAAAAATTGAATGGAGTCAAGATGTTCCTTTGAGATTGGTCCATATCTCAGCATCTGTGCCCTTAAACTAGAAGAATGTGCTCCTAGTCAGTGATGTCAAACCTGAAATAGAAATATAGAAGGATTGAAATATATCTATCAAGATTCTGATACCATGTGGAAATTAATCCCAAGCTATAGATCAATTACACTCACAAAATTACTAGTCAAAAATGCAAAATTCCACAAAAAGGAGACTGAATATGGAGCATAACACAATCTTGTATTTAATAAGTGTACATCAGCCAACCTCAAAAATTAATAGGCTTTTCAAATATATAATTACATCATATATTTGAAATCATAAGGATTCTATTCGAATTGGACAAAAAACAGGCTTACTAAACTAGTCAAAATCCCCCATAGGTGCATAAATCACTTTCCTAATCTATCAATATTCTCATGAATTGGCTGAGTGAGATGTACCAACTGATAAGTGATGGAAATATATCAGATCCACGCTTTTGGATGGATAAAAATAAGGAGGATGGTTAAGGCAAAAAACAAGACAGTTACTCCTAGACTAGCTTTTCCCTTTTGCCTTAAAACTACTAAAAGTAAGGAAGCTTTCAGAAAAAAGTATAACTGCACTTTTTCTATTATGGATTTACTACATACTTGTTAGAATATTTCCCAAAATGTTTCTAAAGCGCTCCTTAATCCATTTTTAGCATTTTTTGACTTCTAGGTGCAAGTCGATGTCAACTAGCATAGTAAGGAATCTAGGAATCTAGGAATAAGACAAAAATAATTAATTAATGTCAAATATGGGTAACTATGAGTTTTATTATTCTAACAAAGAAAGTAAATAACAAAATATATATGACTTCAGAAACTTCATGAACATTTGACACTAAACCTATGTGGGATTTTCCTATTCAAGCTAAAAACGTCAACACTCCCTATTAGCAAGGAAGGAATTTTGCACCAATCCAAGTTTGTCACTGAATGCTTAAAAATCCACTTTTGTTATGGTCTCGGTTAGAGTATCAACAACTTGAAAATCTATGGGTATATACTAGAGATTTATTTCTCCCTTATGAACCTTGTCGTGAAAAACTAGACTCTCAAAGAGTTTGATACAACTATGACTATCACATATAATCACTGTGGGATCCAACTCCTAAACAAATGAACCTACAAGAAATTTGTGAAATTAGATGGCCTCACAACTAGTTTTACTCCATGCCATATACTTTTCCTCTATTGAGCTAACTGCCATGTAAATTTGCTTTCAATTGAACCAGGATATCATCATTAATTCCAATATAAAACAACACCCTGAGGTGTTTTTCCTGTCTGATGCACTTCCTACCCAACCTATGTCTATATACCACTATAACTTCACCTCATAATCTCCAAGATATATCATATCACACTCCACCATGACCCTCAAGTATTTGAGCACATTTTTTTGATACCCAATGCTTTTTCCTTAGCTCCACCATGAACAGGAACAAGGTGTTCATTGCAAAACATATATATGGCCTAGTATTGAAAAAATACATCAAGGAACCTACCAGTTTCATGTACAATGTGGATCCACTATATCTGAATTTGAAGTACTTACCTTCTTCATATTAGTGATGATAGGTGTGTTCATCGATTTTCAGTCCTCCTCCATCCAATATCTCTTCATGATCTCGATTACATACTTACCATGCCCAAGGAAAATATCCCCTAGTCATTGCCAAACCTCCAACCCTAAAATATAATGCATCATTCCAATGTCCTTCATCTCAAATTCATCTACAAATGTCTACCTTGCACACCACGATCAACCTTTCTTGATGTGTATGAAACAACTCATCTACATATAGTACCAAAATGAATAGATCATCTTAACAAATATAAAAATAAGTTGGGAATGGATTCATTTTTGGTGAAACACGTGCTATATAGGTATCCACCGATCCTTGAATCCCATGCTCTCATTTCCTACTTGAGTCTATCCAAGGCATTTTAAATTCTGCACACATGGGACTCTTTCCCATTTATCTCAAATCCCTAAGGTTACTCTATGTACACTTATTCCTCAATTATCTTGTTGAGTAAATTTGTCTTCACATCCATATGATGTATACTCCATCCCATAATGGATATTAAGTATGTCATGACTCTAATGGAAGTGTACTTAGTGACTAGATAAAAGGTATTCTCCTATTCCACTCCTTCATTCTAGGATAACACCCTCACCACAAACCTCGCTTTGTACTTCTCTATATTTCGATGTGTCACATGGTTGATGTTGTAGACCCTTCTATAAGCCACCACCATACAAGGAACAATGTCCTAAACATCATTCTTCATGATGGATGTGCACTCCTCCATGATGGAATCCTTGCAAACATGTTGGTCTGCTACCTCTTGAAAAATCAAAGGCTCGGAATCTATGATGTTTCTCATTAATACCATGCATTTTGGAAACTTATTCACATATATGATCTCCCAAAGTGAACTCCTAGGATCCTCAACATGCTTTTGAGCATCCCTCAATGTGTGTGTGAACCATTGAGGTATCTTAACAAAACTGGTAGAAGTTGGTGGCTCCTCCTATCCATCTAAAGGTTTCTTCCATAAACTAGAATTCGTTGGTGGCCCGATCTTAACTTTTTGAACTTATTGGCCACCAACGAATAAACTAGAATTTGTTGGTGGCCACATCACCCGATTCATGAACACGATTGCCTTCCACGTATAATTCTTGTTTATTATTGATTGACAGTTATGTTTAAGGTACATGATACAAATTGTTGAATTGTTAACATCTGTTTACAAGGATCACTACATAAAGATTGAGGTCGTATTGGCACTTGTTTTTGGTTTTAACTGTTTAACACCTATCAATTTAATTGACAGTTGTTGGTTCAATGATGAAATCGTTCCATTGGAATTCAATTCCATAAATGACTGATAGCCATTTCCATTCATGATGCTGTACGAGGCTATCATTCCAGACTGGGTATTATCAATGCTTCGATTTTCGATCTCTGAATTGAATTACTTCGAATATGAAAGTTTAGTTAGAATTTGAAGTCTTAACATACAGTTTTCTGAAGAATTCAGTTAGTCGTGGCTGGTCTATCCATTAATCATAGCGCAAAACACTGGCTGTTGTTCTCATTATTTCCAAATTTGGTTAACATGGCCAAAATTGGGGTTCTCGTTTCTGTCACGTATGAATCAATTGAAGATTTGACATTTCACATAATGCCTTTCACTTGGATACCTATTCCTTCGATTTTCACAACCTCATTTGTTTCAACCCAAAACTGGAGTTGCAGTGAGGAGACAATGGCTCCTCTCAGCCGATTTGAGATTTCAGGACCTGAGCTGGTTGAAGCTGATGAGAAAGTCAGCATATTGTTTGAAAATATTGGACGGGGTCTGTTTTTCATATGTTTCAGTGGTCATAATGCATAAGTTACCAAACAATTCGCTATGAGCTTGAGGGAGAATGTAGCCCAGATTGGGGGTTTTAAGTTTATAATTGATGAGGCTAATATTGCAGAAGCAACAAAGCTTCCTCAAACCGAATAACATTGGTTTAAAGGAGGAAAGGTTGATAAGAAGAGGTGTAGGTCATTACTGTTACCCTTACCCACCAATGCAAAGTTAAAAATTGGGGTTTCAGCTAGGTTCTTAAAACCAGAATGGCGAGCATATTATGAAATCCTAGTAAGGCATGTCTCTTGTGATGGCCGTCTCTCTCACCTTCATTATTATCATCTGCAATTACTGTTAGCGTTGAAGGGTTGTAAGCTCAATATTCCTTTTTACTTACTTCAAAGCCTGAAGAAAATGGCACATTCAGTGCAAAGTACTATAGGCAACCCTGATAGGAGTTTGTTCCATCACGGTCTGATTAAAATTTTAATCCAACATCAATTATCTCTTAGCTGTAGATCTTGAGATGAGTTCTTGGTTGAAAATAAACTAGGGTCAACACAGTATTGGCCAAACCCTCCTCCCAAAACTCGTGGGAAGCGTAAAGCTCCATTAAAATATGAAGTGGATGATACTCATAAGGCTGAGTTAAGAGATAGTAAACTACAGGAAGTAAGTTCACCTGTAGATACTCGTATTAGTAATGATAGAGCCATTAAGGTCGATCCCTGCTATGCTGAAACAAATATGGACCAATCCCTATCTGACAAACGTTTCAGTACACCTACAAAGGTGAATGGTGAATTGACAAATGATGAAAATGTTGATGCTGTTACTCATAAAACCCCTTCTTATTTGTGTACTTCTAAAAAACTTGGTGATGAATCCATGCAAAAACTTGAACAGTTAGCACAGGTTTTTTGTGACAGAGGAAGTTTTGAGACAAAAGGTTTTGTGTTCGTTTGTACACGAAGATTCACTCAAAGCATGAACACGGCAACTGCAGCCTCTGTTCCTGTAACCATTCAGTAGAATACTCAGCCAGTTGTTGTCCAACTTGAGGATGATGTTTCATCTTTGATTCCCGAAAACACGCATATGGATGAACCTATTCCCATAGAGGATAATCATGAAAAATCATTGGCCAAAAGCATGACTGAGCCAAGTAAGTTTGAAGCAGCACCATCATGTATGGATGCTTGTGGTTCTGGCCCTGAGCCATCGTTTATAAGCATTCCATCACCAGATCAATATGTGAATAATCTTGATTCTTCTCAGTCTGATGATTCATGTCATGATCAGGAAGAAGAAACCCTCCAACAGGTACTTGACAGAGTATATGAAACCAAAATCGTAGAATTGAAAAATGAATTAAAAGAGTGTCAAGCAAATGCAGCCTTAAAAGATGAAGAAAATAAAACATTCAAGGCAGAATTACTAAATTGGGTTAATAGATGGAAGGACATGAACTTGGAGAAGAATCAATACAAGGAAGCCAAGAAATCAATGATAAACACAAACCAGCACTTGCTTGAGCAAGTAGATCGACATAAGCTAATAATTGTCAGGCTCAAAGCTAAACTTTCTGAAGCCAGAAGAGTAATCAATTTACAAAATAGAACCTTATGTTGTTTCTATTTTGGTTATATGGTTTATCTCTCTTTTTGACAGGTAATAAAAAATTTAATGAGAATACCTGCAAAATCGTAGATTTTGCATGCATGCATATAATTTGTTTTGTTTTATTGTTATTTCTGTTAACATGGTTTTAATAAGAATTTTATTTCGCTTGTTACAGGTGTACATGGTATCGTTATCCTAAGAAAACACGGGATGTTTTTGTTCACAATTGGAATACGTTGGTGCTTCTGAAAGGATTGGATGTTCAATATGGCCACGAATATTTCAGTTCCTATGAATCAGGAGATAATACAGGCTAGTCATTTAATTGACAGTTTTATCCCATAGTATAATGTTTATGACAGGTGTCTTTTTGAAGAGATTCGATGCAACTAAATAGGAATAGGACTCCTATTGTATTCATTATAGCAATTATTAGAAACTGAAATGAAAGACTGGTGGGGTTATATAAACTAGTAATTTCGAGGTAAAAAGGGATGGAGTATGAGAAGAAAAACATCATTGAAATATCATTTCAGTACTAGTTTTATCTCTTTACTGGAGTTTTACCTTCAGAGAAGGAGTGTGACTTAAAGTTATCTGACTGGTATCACTATTTGGTACTATTTTTGAACACCTTATATATATATTTCAATATATTATCTTCTAGTTATACTACTGGTACAGTTATACTTGGTTATGATTGTAGTCATTATTTAATATTATACTCTGTTAACACAATATTGTTATTTGAAGGAGTATGTTACTATATTGAATTGATCAATATTTTTATTGAAAATTCGAATCTCAGTAATATACATATTTATGTTTATTTTGATTTCATTTGTATTATTACAATGTTTTCATTATGAATATTTATATTTTGTTTAGATATTTAGTATTGATTATTGATTTTTAATTAATAAAACATTCCAGAAAAGTTTAAAGTAGTTGTCTATTTTAAATTTTATGTTATTGTGAATATATAACAGAATTATTTAATGTGAATGATTTAGATATTTTCATTTAAATCTTAATCATTTATCTTTCTGTTTACTTGAAATTTTAATTAATAATTAATATAGTATTTAAATTGCTCTCAGCTGGGATAGAATAATTAGTTATTTTTAGTTTTAGTGTAGTTTATATTTAACAGTTGTTAAATAGGATTAGGTTAATTTCATAATATTTATAATAGTCTTTTGAATTAGAATATTTGAAGCAAAATCCTCAAAAATTTGAAGACTTTCATTAAGAAAGCATTTTAGGACAACTTAGGCTTTAGAAAACTAATTCTAGGGTTTATTTAAATAATAATTAGATTAAGATAAAAAAATTACTGAATTTTAATTTCTCCTTAAGAGAAAAGTTTATTTGGTAGAAAGACCATAACCTGCGAGATTTTGCCATCCCAAACACATCGGAAGCTGCTTTAAGCGACTTGTGTGGGCTTAATCTCCTTAGTTGGCCTAGGTCAGAAAATCAGGCCAACAAATGGCACTAGAAGGAGGGCATGTTAATGATTAATGGCAGGTAGAACTAATGATAAAACTTCAACCAATCAACAACCTCCATTTCGATTCGAAGTCTGCACATCACCATTCATAGAAACTATTAGGAGAATCCTTGAACATAATCATATCACATCCCCTTTTACTCCTGAACATAGTACTCAAACTTTAGAAGAATCACGTCATATTCTTACAAGAGAATATGCTAATCAACTTGGTGTAACTCCGATAGATTATGGTCTACCTAGGAAACAAAGACGTAATCCATAATTGAACATAGTTACTCAAGATTTGGTAGAAGCTAATGGCACTCCAATTTATCAAGTTAGAAGTCATCACAGAGAAACTACTCGAATAAATACTGTTGGAAGATTGACTTCAGTAGGTGGTTTTGATCAGCCACCTTCTCCTCCAGAATCACCACCTAATAGTCCAGGGTCATCTAATTCAGGGAGTTCTTCAGATTCTGAGAGAAGTCCTATGGTGGGAAACATACCTGTGGGAGGAGGAGGTAATCCTCCACCTAATACACAACTTCCATGGTTAAGAGCAGCTGTTGTAGCTGTGCCTGGTGTACAACATCCCCTGCCCAAACACTCAGATAAACTTCTTCCTAAGTTTAACCTAGATAACAAAGAACCTGCAGAGGTACATGTAGATAAATTCATGTTGGCTGTTCAAACCACGAATGTTCAGCATGAAGATGTGGTTTGTCGATTGTTCCCTTTAACTTTTGAGGGAAAAGCCTCTACTTGGTACTTTTCATTAGTTCAAGGATCAATTACAAATTGGGCTGATTTTAATAAAGCTTTATTAGATAAATTTGGGGAGGATAAAACACCTGCTCTTTTAGCCCTTAAGTTATCTCGGATTAAAATGGAACCTAAAGAAAGAATTAAATATTTTAACCAAAGGTTTCTTACATTAAAAAATAAAATTCTGGTTGCTTCTCAACCACCTGAGGATATAATTATTGAAAACTATACCTCAGCTTTACCAAAATATCCTAGGATGTTTGTTAAGAGAGATGGTAAAACAACTTTGGTATAAACTTTTGAGGAGGCCATTAAGGTTGAGAAGGATTCGATGTCCTATGAACCAGATAAAAATGGGAAATCTTATACTTTCCCTCATAGGAAGATCAAAAAACCTAATTCAGAAAAAGATAAGGCATTTGATGTAGAACAGCTGCAAAATGCTATTCGGGCATTAACCAATGAAGTTGTAGGATTAAAGAAAACCAATTCTGAAGCTTCTTCCTCTAGAGGATATTTCAGAAATCAGTTTAGACAGAATCCTAATACAAATAATAAGACAAATACACCGCCTGATGTAGCAGTAAATGAAGAAATTTTTAATACTATTCGAGTTGTTTTATCCCTATCTGAAACTCCCTCAAATCAAGAAATGACTGAAAATGAAGAAGAAGAGGAATCAAAAAATGATGAAGAATTGGAAGAACCTCAACAAGTTAACGGTCATTTCTGGGATATTCTTGTAAAAGATTATGAAGGTAAAATTCCTCCTTCAGGACAACATGCCTATAATACTCGTAGTAGAACATTCACAAACACTCCTGGAGCTTCATCAAGTTCTACCCCGAGTAGTGATAACAATAATTCACAACCTAATAAACAGACTCAATCTAGCAAACAGACTCAATCTGCAAAGATTACTCAGCCTATTCAAAATACTCCAAAGTTGGATTTACAATATGATATAATTGAAGATTTGAAGAAGACACGTGCAAACATCAGTATGTATGATCTTTTGCAAATTTACCCAATGCCTAATAGTCATACTATAAATCCTTCCATGAGTTCAATAATTCCTAATGCGAAACAAAGTGTTGCTGCTAACAATTCTAATAATGATTTAACATCAATTGATAAATGAAAGTCAGTAGCCGATAAAGCCTCACTAATAGGAAATAATTCAAAATCAACAACTCCCCCATTCCTACTTACCTTTGAGATTTTCAATAGGAACGTTCATAATTGCATGGTTGATTCCGGAGCATCTTCCAATGTAATGCCTTTATCTGTATGCAAAAAGTTGAATGGAAAATATGTTCCATCAAATTCACAAATAACTCAATTGGATAGGACAATGTGAGGGTTGTAGGAGAGATGAAAGATTTTTTAGTCGGGATCGCTTGTAACCCTTCAGTTTTTCAAATTATAGGCATTGTGGTTGCAGATATTCCTGATGCGTATGGGTTGCTTTTTAGTAGAGATTGGTCTCAACAATTGAATGGACTCTTTGCCACATATTGGTCAACATTATGGTTACCTAAGAATGGAAAGTCTAATCAAATTAAGATAAACAGAGAAAGATATATGAAACATACTGTGACAGAATTACATGATCCTAGTGAACCAGTTTTATTTTCAGATTCCATTATGGGGAATTACATGTATGAACTAGGATTTGGTAATTATAAAGCTGAAAATTCTGTTTTTTTCTGAAAATAAAAAACAATCAGAAATTCTTAATGTGACAACTATTTCTCCTGACTCTTCATTCAAGGAAATTATAAATGATGTATATAATCATAATATTGTAAATATTATAGAAAGTAAAGTAGTTGTTAATAGTTCTACTTGGACTTTATATTTCGATGGTGCGAAGTCTAAAGAAGGAGCAGGAGCTGGTTGCATACTAATAGACCCTCAAGGAAATAAAACATGTATAGCTTGTAGGCTGGAATTTAATTGTACAAACAATACTGTGGAATATGAAGCTTTAATATAGGGTTTGAAAAAGGCGATTGATTTGGATATCAAAGTATTAAGTGCATATGGTGATTCTGAAATCATCGTTAGATAGTTCCGTAATTCTATTCACTGCCTTTCTGAACATTTGCAGAATTATCAACGAGAGGTATGGAATCTCATCTCACATTTTGATGAATTTAACATAATTTCAGTTCCAAGAGCTCAAAATCAAGAGGCAGATTTATTAGTGAATGTAGCATCAAAATTAATCCCATCAGAAAATCTTACACTAGATTTCTTTTCAGTTGAATTGAGTTTTAGGCCTTCTATACCAGAATATATTTTTAACTGGCGTGTGTTTGATAATGATGTGCAGGTGCTGAATTTTCTAACAAATGATGATACCTTTAACGATTCAGCCATTGATGAAGTTACACCTGACGAAAATCTATGGGATTTTTCAGTAATAAATGACTTTTGTTCAGTTGAAAAATCTTTTAAGAAGGTAAAACCAATCCCTAATTCAGTTTTGAGATTAGAAAAGTTCTTTGATCTTCAAGATAAATTTAGATCTGTTCCTAACTGTAAAACCAATAGCTCTCAAATGAAATATGAAAGCATAAATTTAGGAACGGAACTAAATCCTCAAACTGAAAATCTAGGAATAGATTGCACTCTCGCAGAAAAAACAGCATTCATAAAATTGTTTAAAGAATTTAAGGATGTCTTTGCATGGACATATGACGATTTGAAAACCTTCAATATGCAAGTCATGCAACACATAATTCCAATTAAACAGGAGTCAACACATTTTCAACAAAAACTAAGGAAATATCACTCGTCATTAGAACCAACAATTAAGAAGGAACTAAATAAACTGTTAGCTGCCAGGATTATTTTTCCTGTTCGGCATACTCAGTGGGTAGCCAACCTAGTTCCAGTTAGGAAGAAAAATGGGGATATTAGATTATGTGTTGATTTTAGAAATCTTAATAAGTCTTCCGAAAAGGATAATTACCCAGTTCCTCCCATGGAACAAATTCTTCAAAAATTTCCTGGGTCTGAGGTACTGTCACTTCTTGATGGTTTCTCAGGATACAACAAAATATTGGTTTCCCCAAATGATCAATTCAAAACAACTTTTAGAACTCCATGGGGAACATATGCCTACCGAAAGATTCCCTTTGGGTTAATCAGTGCTGGGGCAACTTTTCAAAGGGCAATGGATATCGCTTTTAGAGGCTTAATTAATCATTCAGTAGTTGTCTATTTAGATGATGTTACTATATATTCTAAATATCGACTTGATCATATTAATCATCTTAGAAAGGTATTTGAACGATGTAGAAAATTCGGAGTATCCTTAAATCCTAAGAAAACAATATTTGTTGTTTCAGAAGGTATTTTATTAGGGTGTGTGGTTTCAAAACACGGGATCATGATTGATCCCGAACGAACCCAATCCATTTCAACAATAACTTACCCTTCTAGCAAGAAAGCAATGCAATCATTTCTTGGTAAAATAAATTTTGTTAGGAGATTCATCCCTAGTTTTTCTGAAATCATCCGTCCTTTACAGAAAATGATTAAGAAGGATGCTATTTTTAATTGGGGACAAACTGAAAAAGAGTCATTTTAGAAAATTTCAGAAGCTTCTAGTCTTTTAAGCCCATATTTTAATAAAGATTTCATATTGTATACTTTCGCTTCTGACATATCATATGCAGCAGTTTTAACTCAACTAAATCAGCAAAATAATGAAGTGCCAATCTCCTTTATGAGCTCGAATTTTAAATGTGTTGAACTTAATTACCATGAAGTTGATAAGCAAGCTTTTGCTATTTTTAAAGTTGTCAAACACTTTCGTCCATATTTATTGAAATCTAAAACAAAAGTGATAGTTCCTTATCCTTCAGTCAGAAATTTGTTAGTGCAAAAAGATTTAGGTGAAAAAAGAGCACCATGGATGACAACCCTTCAAGAATATGACTTGGAAATTAAACCTTCAATGATAGTCAAAGGTCAAGGATTATGTAAATTAGCTGTTGAAGCGGCTCATCTACCTAATAATAATTCTGAAGCTATCATTGATGAAGTTTTACTTACAAGGGAAATCTACTTCTATCCTCCACCACAGGATTCCTGGTATACAAACATAAGAGTACTTTTGGAAACAGGAACTACTCCTGAGTATCTGGAACCTAGGAAAAGGAGAGCACTTAGATTGAAATCTACTTCTTATTTATTAATTGATAACATCCTTTTTAGGAGAAATTCAGATGGAGTGTTGCTTCGATGCCTAGACAAAGATGAAACAAAGGTGATTTTGAAAGAGTTACATTTTGGACCGGTAGGTGGTCATTTTGGTGGAGAAACTACTGCGCATAAGATTCTTAGGGCTATCTATTATTTGCCTACCTTATTTCGCGATTCCTATGCTTTTGTCAGAAAATGTCAGGAATGTCAACTTGCTGCAGGAAGGGTGAAGAAACCTGCTTTCCCTTTACAACCTGTTTCAATAGAAAGACCTTTTCAGCAATGGGGTATTGATATAGTAGGACCAATAAACCCTCCCTCTGTTATGCAATACAAGTATATAATAACCGCAACTGATTATTTTACTCGTTGGGCAAAAGCTGCACCATTAAGGGTTGTAAACACCAATCAGGTTATATTATTTTTAGAATCTTTTATCATAATGAGATTTGGTGTTCTAGATTCCCTTGTCTTTGATAATGCTTCATATTTTTCATCAGTTGAGTTAACTCAATTTGCCTTAGAGAAGGGAATAAGAGTTATGTATTCAGCTAACTATCATCCTCATGGAAATGGTTTAGCTAAATCAACAAACAAAAATTTATTGAAAATTCTCAAAAGAACTATTTCGGCTCACCATCGTGATTGGCATACAGAATTATTTAATGCTCTTTGGGAAAACAGGGTAACTCCTAAAGCTGTAATAGGTAACTCACCCTTCTTCTTGGTTTATGGAACTGAAGTTATTTTACCACCGAATTTATTTTTACCTTCATTACAATTAGCTCAGTCTATTCAAGATGAAGATTGTCCAGCAATGGAAAAAAGGATTAATACTTTGTTAAAACTTGAGGAAGAAAGAGAAAAGTCAAAGCAACATTTTACAAAACATCAACAAATTGTGAAGTCCTAGTTTGAACAATCCTCAAGTTCCAATCGAGAATTTCAAGTGGGAGATTTAGTTTTAAAATGGGATAAAGTTCATGAGGAAAAAGGAGATCATATTAAGTTTCAAAAACTTTAGTTAGGTCCCTTTGTTATTGCTGAAAAGATAGGTCCAAGTACCTTTCATTTGCAAACACTGGAAGGTCAGTTCAAAACATTCCCAGTGAATGGGCTGATCCTAAAAAAATATTTATGTTGATGTTTCAGACCCTAAAAATATATATAATTATATATAAGCTTGTTTCCTGTTTGTAAATAATTTTATATTTTTGTATAAAATTGTCTATATTTTGTAGAAATGAAGGATGATGATAAATTCATAATGTTTATGTAACTTTCAAACATCATTCTACTATTACAACCAATTTTGATCTTCTTAATCAAATATTAATAGATCATTTGTATTGAAGACTATCAAATTTCTGTATATATAATCAGTCATTAATGTACAGGTGTCAACTGAAAGATAAGTGTAAATAAATAAATCTTCTGTTTTAAAAGCCAGTTTGTTCATTAGTTTAAAAATTATGATATTAGACTAAATCTTCCAAATTTGTTCAGAATGATCAAAGTTTCTAAAGTCTATTAAGAACCTATCATTATTTGTAAATATTTGTAAGTATTATTCAAATTATTCCTCACTCTTTTATTTTTTTCATAAAAGTTGGGATAGCTAATTAATGTCTTGTTCGAAACTTGTACCTTGAAAATTTCTTATGGATCTCTACTATCAGTCATCATTAAAGTTATTTACAATCTGAAAACTTTTTAGAATCTATTCTAGTCAATAAAATGCTAAAATGAGAGACGAAAGGTCTTAGTAATAAGCCGATATGATCAGGATCATAAATCTCACTAGCATGACATTATTAGGAAACTGATAATGGATCTTGGTCACAAGGTCAAGAGATAGGGGGTCTCATTACGAGCCAGCTAATTCATTTTCTGGTGATATTAGTGACTGACATTACCATTTGGTCACCAAGCTATGTAATGATCTCTTATTTTATAAAATTAAAATTTCAAATAAAGTAAAACATAATTTTGATTGAAGAATAGGAGGTCTCATCACGAGCTGGCCTAATCATGATCATCAGTGCTGTCTAGGATAACTTCATTTCTGATCACCAGAATGATGGCTCTTGGTTAAATAATCAAGAGACAAGAGGTCTCATCACGAGCCAGCTTGCTTATTCTAGATAGTTCTCGTGAATGATACTATCACATTGGGATATCATACCTAGATAGTAGTCTTTGGTCAGAGTTATTGTTTTAAGAAAAAGAAAAGAAAAGGAAAGAAAATTATGATATTCATGGAACAGATTCTGGAAATTTTTCAGAGAAGTAAATTTCTATATCTCATACTGATGGTGCAGATTATTTTTACTATGAATTACTTTGTTTGGATCAGGATATTTCTAAGTTTATCTTTAACAAGATTTTTACTTTAAAGGATGGAATATCTCTAAATTGTACTTATGAATATAAATCAGAATAATGGTTTTTACTTAGACAGAGAATTTTTTATTGTTTTAAATAAATTTTAAGATTTTGTTTATATTCTCATTTGAAAACTGTGTGAGCAGAGATAACTGGTTCGCCCAGGTCGTCGCCATTTGTTGGCAGTCAGCAACAACCCCCTCACTTTTCCTATTTTGGTGAAAAAATGATCAGTTCTCTTCTATGATTTATTTTAAAAAGATTATATAAGAGTGCCTTCAGAATCTTCGATTCTGAAGGTACTCTCAATTTCATAAGAGTTAAGAGTCATGTTAAAAATTTATGAAATACTTTCATAAATTTGATAAATTAGCAGTTATCAATCTTGTAAATTTTATATATAATCAATTTTATCATTATTAATTCACTTGATTATATATAATGATTTAGGAGATTTCAGGTATAGCATGATAATTAGTTTTTTCGAATTAAAATGAAGTCATAAGGTATTTATTATCATAAGTTTTGTAATTTTTATAACTAAGGGTGATTTATTGATTGAAATATTTTATATTAACCCTAAAGTTTAGATTTTACATATAACTTAATCTTTTAATATCTTATCATTACTTTGTGAAAATTGTACATATATATCATGAAATAACTAGAGTTCGAGCATATATCATTTCGAAATTTTCATTGTAATATAAACATAATAGTCGAATTTTATCACATAAACATAATCATAATAGTTTTTATAAACTCTACATCCTATCACATCTTGTATTGAGTCATAGGTGATTGGGATTTCATGAAGTTATTTAAAACTATAATTTGAATTAATTACATGTGTATATATGGTTTAGTTTTGAATGGTTCTTGCTACTTAGTTGTAGTTTCAAAAACCCTTGGGAACATTATGGATTGTTATGATGATTCCACACCACCCGGTTCATGAACACGATTGCCTTCCACGTGTAATTCTTGTTTATTATTGATTGACAGTTATGTTTAAGGTACATGATACGAATGGCTGAATTGTTAACATCTGTTTACAAGGATCACTACATAAAGATTGAGGTCGTATTGGCACTTGGTTTTGGTTTTAATTGTTTAACACCTATCAATTTAATTGACAGTTGTTGATTCAATGATGAAATCGTGCCATTGGAATTCAATTCCATAAATGACTGATAGTCATTTCCATTCATGATGTTGTACGAGGCTATCATTCCAGACTAGGTATTACCAATGCTTCGATTTTCGATCTCTGAATTGAATTACTTCAGATATGAAAGCTTAGTTAGAATTTGAATTTTTAACATACAGTTTTCTAAAGAATTTAGTTAGTTGTGGCTGGTCTATCCATTAATCATAGCGCAAAACACTGGCTATTGTTCTCATTATTTCCAAATTTGGTTAACATGGCCAAAATTGGGGTTCTCGTTTCTGTCACGTATGAATCAATTGAAGATTTGACATTTCACATAATTCCTTTCACTTGGATACCTATTCCTTCGATTTTCACAACCTCATTTGTTTCAACCCAAAACCAGAGTTGCAGCGAGGAGACAATGGCTCCTCTTAGTCGATTTGAGATTTCAGGGCCTGAGGTGGTTGAAGCTGATGAGAAAGTCGCTATACTGTTCAAAAAGATTGGATGGGGTCCGTTTTTCAGATGTTTCAATGGTCATAATGTAGAAGTTACCAAACAATTCGCTATGAGCTTGAGGGAGAACATAGCCCAGAATGGGGGTTTTAAGTTTATAATTGATGAGGCTAAGATTGCAAAAGCAACAAAGCTTCCTCAAATGGGAGAACGTTGGTTTAAAGGAGGAAAGGTCGATAAGAAGAGGTGTAGGTCATTACTGTTACCCTTACCCGCCAATGCAAAGTTAAAAATTGGGGTTTCAGCTAGGTTCTTAAAACCAAAATGGCGAGCGTATTATGAAATCCTAGTCAGGTATGTCTCTTGTGATGGTCGTCTCTCTCATCTTCATTATTATCATCTGCGATTACTGTTAGCATTGAAGGGTTGTAAGCTCAATCTTCCTTTTTACTTGCTTCAAAGCTTGAATAAAATGGCACATTCAGTGCAAGGTACTATAGGCAACCCTGATAGGAGTTTGTTCCATCACGGTCTGATTAAAATTTTAATCCAGCATCAGTTATCTCTTAGTTGTAGATCTTGGGATGAGTTCTTGGTTGAAAATAAACTAGGGTCAACACAGTATTGGCCAAACCCTCCTCCCAAAACTCGTAGGAAGCATAAATCTCCATTAAAATCTGAAGTGGATGATATTCATAAGGCTGAGTTAAGAGATAGTAAACTACAGGAAGTAAGTTCACCTATAGATACTCGTATTAGTAATGATAGAACCATTAAGGTCGATCCTTGCTATGCTGAAACAAATATGGACCAATCCCTATCTGAAAAACATTTCAGTACACCTACAAAGGTGAATGGTGAATTTACAAATGATGAAAATATTAATGTTGTTACTCATAAAACCCCCTCTAATTTGTGTACTTCTAAAAAACTTGGTGATGAATCCATGCGAAAACTTGAATAGTTAGCACAGGTTGGTTGTGACAGAGGAAGTTTTGAGCCAAAAGGTTTTGTGTCCGTTTGTACATGAAGATTCACTCGAAGCATGAATACGGCAACTACAGCCTTTGTTCCTGTAACCATTCAGCAGAATACTCAGCCAGTTGTTGTCCAACTTGAGGATGATGTTTCATCTTCGATTCTTGAAAACACGCATATGGATGAACCTATTCCCATAGAGGAGAATCATGAAAAATCATTGGCCAAAAGCATGACTGAGCCAAGTAAGTTTGAAGCAACACCATCATGTATGGATGATTGTGGTTCTGGCCCTGAGCCATCGTTTATAAGCATTCCATCACCAGATCAAGATGTGAATAATCTTGATTCTTCTCATTCTAATGATTCATGTCGTGATCAGGAAGAAGAAACCCTCCAACAGG
This sequence comes from Pseudotsuga menziesii, assembly GCA_001517045.1. NCBI lineage: Eukaryota > Viridiplantae > Streptophyta > Pinopsida > Pinales > Pinaceae > Pseudotsuga > Pseudotsuga menziesii. Next base: position 91,708 of record LPNX010957872.1, on the reverse strand, counting down.
TACTTGATAGAGTATATGAAACCAAAATCGCAAAATTGAAAAACGAATTAAAAGAGTGTCAAGCAAATGCAACCTTAAAAGATGAAGAAAATAAAACATTCAGGGCAAAATTACTAAATTGGGTTAATAGATGGAAGGACATGAAATTGAAGAAGAATCGATACAAGGAAGCCAAGAAATCAATGATAAACAAAAACCAGCACTTGCTTGAGCAAGTAGATCGACAGAAGCTAATAATTGTCAGGCTCAAAGCTAAACTTTCTGAAGCCAGAAGAGTAATCAATTTACAAAATAGAACCTGATGTTGTTTCTATTTTGGTTATATGGTTTATCTCTCTTTTTGATAGGTAATAAAAAATTTAATGAGCATACCTGCAAAATCGTAGATTTGCATGCATGCATATAATTTGTTTTGTTTTATTGTTATTTCTATTAACATGGTTTTAATAAGAATTTTATTTCGCTTGTTACATGGGTACATGGTATCATTATCCTAAGCAAACACGGGATGTTTTTGTTCACAGTTGGAATACGTTGGTGCTTCTGGAAGGATTGGATGTTCAAGATGGCCACGAATATGTCAGTTCCTATGAATCAGGAGATAATACAGGCTAGTCATTTAATTGACAGTTTTATCCCATAGTATAATGTTTATGACATGTGTCTTTTTGAAGAGATTCGATGCAACTAAATAGGAATAGTATTCCTGTTGTAGTCATTATAGCACTTATTAGAAACTGAAATGAAAGACTAGTGGGGTTACATAAACTAGTAATTTCGAGGTAAAAAGGGATGGAGTATGAGAAGAAAAACATAATTGAAATATCATTTCAGTACTATTTTTATCTCTTTATTGGATTTTTACCTTCGGAGAAGGAGTGTGACTTAAAGTTCTCAAACTGGTATCACTGTTTGGTACTATTTTTGAACACCTTATATATATATTTCAATATATTATCTTCTAGTTATACTACTGGTACAGTTATACTTGGTTATGACTGTAGTCATTATTTAATATTATACTCTGTTAACACAATATTTTTATTTGAAGGAGTATGTTACTATATTGAATTGATCAATATTTTTATTGAAAATTCGAATCTCAGTGATATACATATTTATTTTTATTTTTATTTCATTTGTATTATTACAATGTTTTCATTATGAATATTATCTTTTGTTCAGATATTTAGTATTGATTATTGATTGTTTTTTTTTGTAAATAAAATTTTATATTACAGCAACTAGAAACCATTACAGAGTAGAAAACATAACTGGACTAGCAGCCCACAAGCCGAGAGAAAAACTCCTCATGGCTAGGCGCGCATTCTAGAGGCCAAAAACTTGGACAATATGGGGTATCGCGCGGGCGCCCAGGCCCGACTTTCCAAAATATTACAATTAAGCAACTTGAGTCATTCCTCAAGGGAGTCGAAGCATCATTCCTGCTTCTGGAAGGTCAAGGGCAAGCAGGACCCAATAGGATGAGCTGGAGCCGAGGGCACAATAGGCGGAGCCAGACTCGTATTTGTAGGAGATAGGATCCTCCGCTTCTTCTTTCCACATTGACCACAGTATTCACATGGATGGGCCACCTCATCAGAATCCTTCCCGGCTGCAAATAAAGAGATGCCCAGACGAGAGGCTAAAATATCCATCTTCTGGTGCATGAGGTGACATTCTCCATTATACTGCTTCCATTCCTACACAGGTTCCTCATCCCCCACCATCTTCACTTCTCGCTCTGCATAAGAATGGCCAACTAGCTTCATGTTTACCCAATACTGCATGAGAAGGCAGTCATAAGCTGCGGGACTGATGAGCGAGGGCGCATCGCAGATAGTGCGCACCGCAGGGTGGGCGCACTGCATGGTGGGTGCACCACAGGCCAGCATCTCTGTAGACAGTGCGCACCACAGGGTGGGCGCACCGCAGGGAGGGCGCACCGCAGACAGGTCGCACCGCAGGGCGGGCGCACCGCAGAGTATTGATTATTGATTGTTAATTAATAAAACATTCCAGAAAAGTTTAAAGTAGTTGTCTATTTTAAATTTTATGTTATTGTGAATATATAACAGAATTATTTAATGTGAATGATTTAGATATTTTCATTTAAATCTTAATCATTTATCTTTCTGTTTACTTGAAATTTTAATTAATAATTAATATAGTATTTAAATTGCTTTCAGCTGGGATAGAATAATTAGTTAGTTTTAGTTTTAGTGTAGTTTATATTTAACAGTTGTTAAATAGGATTAGGTTAATTTCATAATATTTATAATAGTCTTTTGAATTAGAATATTTGAAGCAAAATCCTCAAAAAATTGAAGACTTTCATTAAGAAATCATTTTAGGACAACTTAGGCTTTAGAAAACTAATTCTAGGGTTTATTTAAATAATAATTAGATTAGGATAATTTTTTTACTGAATTTTAATTTCTCCTTAAGAGAAAAGTTCAGTTGGTAGCAAGACCATAACCTGCGAGATTTTGCCATCCCAAACACACCGAAAGCTGCTTTAAGCAACTTGTGTGGGCTTAATCTCCTTAGTTGGCCTAGGTTAGAAAATCAGGCCAACAGGACTCCATTCTCATCATCCTTTACTACAAGAATATGTTCATAATGCCTCCTATATTCAAATTATTTCTCAAACTTTACATCCCTACTTACAATTGTCTCTCTCTCTCCCCGTCAATATAGATCATGTAGGATTTTGAAATCTCATTATAACCAACAAACAAACCTTCCTACTAGAGTGCTTCAACTTGGTCCTCTTCTTGACTGGTGCATGGATGTAAACTAGACATCCAAATATGTGAAAAAAACTCACCCATGGCTTCACACTAGTGAATGCCTCCTCTAGTGTCTTGTCCCCCAAACTATTTTGAGGAAACGTGTTTGAGATGTAGATTGTTTCATTGCATGCTTGTTCCCATATAAACATCGATAAATCATGGTCATGTATCATGGTCTTAGAAATCCCTATGACAAGTTGGTTCTTTCACTCTACAACCCCATTATGTTGTGGTTTGTACAAAATAGTGAACTCTATCTTGATTCCTACATCCTTGAAAAAATCCTTGAAATAATTGAAGTTATACTCACCCCCATTGTCTGATCTCAAAAATTTGATATTCTTCCATTTCTAGTTCTCCACTAGAGCTTTCAACTCCCAAAACCTGCTAAAGTCCTCATCCTTGATCATTAGGAAGTATATCCAAGATTTGTGAGAGAATTCATCAATTAAGAAAACTTAGTACATGCTTCATGTGATTGATTCTAGTGACATCATTTCACACACATCTAAATGAACCAAATCTAGTATCCCCTTAGAAACGCACTAATTGCTTGGAAAAAAAAATTTAACATTGTTTCCAAGTGTGCACCCTCTGCATACACTATGTTCCTCAATGTTTAACTCTAGAAGACCCATGACAATCTCACTCATACTAGGAAATGATTAATGATGCAATTTCCCCATATTCTTGTACCATAGCTCGCACTATTTATTTGTGTTATGCACTAGGACTCGAATACGTTCACCATCTAACCTATACAAATTTACTTCCCTAACCCCCATCACCCGAGTTGATACTAGGATGGAATCTTTCAATATTATGAGGACTTGTTGGTTATTGAACTCTAAATCATATCCCTTATCTTCCATGACCGAAACTAAAATCAAATTCTTCCCAATACCTAGAACAAATAACACCTCATCAAAGTCTAGAGAACTACCTAACTAGAGTTTGAAAGGAATGGTACCAACTTCTACTATTGGATACTTGGCATCATCACCAAGCTCGACTTGAAATTTAAAAACATACTATGTTAGACTTGAAAAAATTTCATGAGCTAATGTCATATGCCTCAACGCTCAACTATCCACATACTAGATATTATTCAAAACTATTGGGTATGATTGTCATTGATGTCAAAGACGTTCTTTAATAACAAAGGAAAATATTAAGTCAAAGTCGAACTATTGTCGGAAGTGTTCATTAAGTCAAAAGAGTTCATTAAGAGGAAATATTCGAATTCAAACTATTGTCATAAGTGTTCATTAAGTTGAAAGAGTTCATTAAGACGAAATAGTCGAAGTCGACCTATTGTTGGAACTGTTCATTAAGTAGAAGTCAACCTTGTCGACCTAGTCGACCAATTGTATTATGGTGGAGTCCCTGTAAGTCAAATTCAAAGTCGATTCAACCTATTGTATTATGGTCGAGTCCCTATAGTTCGAAGTCGAAGTCAACTTAGTCAGACTAATGTCAACAATTGACCGTCAAAATCAACCTAGTCAACCTATTGTTGACTAGTGTCAGTCGAATTTATTCATGTTGTCCATTGACTGTCAAAATCGGCCTAGTCAACATATTTTTTACTAGTGTCAGTCAAAGTTAATCATGTCGACCATTGACAATGGAAATCGGCCTAGTCGACATGTCGACCATTGATAGTGGAAATCAACCTATTCGACCTAGTGTAGACTATTGTTAGTATAAATTGATTTGGTCGACCATTGTAAGTTGAGTCGAAGTCAGATTTTGACACAGAAGTAGTAACTCAGGGTCACAGTCTAGCCTGACATCAGAATTGATCAGTCGATTCAAAATTGACAACATTTTGTAAATAAAGGGATAAATAGTTTGGAAGTTGATCTATATAAGTCGGGATTGTAAAGTCAAGATATGTCATAATCATACTGTTAATACTCGCAAGTTTAAATAGACAAGGTAATTATAAATTAGTTTTATTTGTAAAAGGTCATGATGAAGAGTTGTGAATATTAGGCAAAGAGGCATGATTTAATGTATATAAACAAATCCTTAACCATTCAAATAAAGTGTATTTGTACACAAAATTGCAAATATAAAGTGTGCAAAAAACAGAGAACACATAATCATTTAAGGGAGGTTGGGAGGTGCAATGCCAAGAAACTGAATCCTGTCGGAAGTTCAAGCTTCCTTCCAGATGTATTTGGTAAATAGGGTGTCGGTGCATCCTTCAATTGTAGCTGAAAATCCAGGATGTTGGTGCATCCTTTAGTTGTAGCTGAAAATCCAGGATGTTGGTGCATCCTTTAGTTGTAGCTAAAAATATTGGGTGTAGTCGCATCAAGCAAATAGAGAAGAACCATACTTGGGAAATTGTCCCAAGACCAAAAGGCATGAATGTTATTGGGACCAAATGGATTTTCAAAAACAAATTTAATGAGGACGGTAAATTCATAAGAAAAAAATCCAGACTAGTATGCAAGGGATATGATCAAATAGAAGGTACTGACTTTGAAGAAACTTTTGCACGTGTCAATACTTGAAGCCATTAGAATTTTATTAGCATTTGCATGCCATAAAAACTTCAAAGTATACCAAATGGATGTAAAATATGCATTCCTTAATGGAGAACTTGAAGAAGAAGTCTATGTTGAACAACCAGAAGGTTTTCTACTATCATAAAACATAGATTATGTTTGCAAACTAAAGAAGGAACTCTACGGACTCAAACAAGCTCCAAGAGCATGGTTCTCAAGACTAGACAAGTACAAAACAACAATATTATAAAAAAGGGGCCACTGACAGTAATCTCTACATAAATTTTGAAACATAAATATGATCATTGTAATCGTTTACTTAGATGATATCATATTTGGAAGTGATCTACAAGTTCTAAGTGTAATGTTTGATTCACAAATGAAGAAGGAGTTTGAAATGTAAATGTTGGGATAACTAAAATTATTCCTTGGCTTACAAGTCTCCCAATCTAAAAAAGGTATCTTCATCACTTAAACCAAATATATCAAAGATATGTTGAAAAAGTTTTAAATGGGAGACTCAAAACCAGTTAGTACTCTTATCGTCACTGGTTGTAAATTAACCAAGGATGATAAGTATTTGGAAGTATATCATACCATGTATAGGTCAATTATTGGTAGTTTGCAATATGTAATATCTACAAGACCATATGTGATGCAATCTATAGGCTTAGTCGTCGGATTCCAATCAACTCCCAAAGAAACACACCTGGCAGCAGTAAAAATAATCTTTAGATATGTAAAAGGAACTATGGACTATGGTTTATGGTATTCAAAGGGAAATGATTTCACTCTTAAGGAATTTAATGATGTAGATTGGGAAAGAAGTGTTGATGATAGAAAGAGCACCAGTGGAGCATCATTTTACTTAGGATATTGCCTAGTATCATGGCTAAGAAAAAAGCAGTCCTCCATTTCACTCTTGACAACAGAAGATGAGTATATTGTTGTTGTATCATGTTGTACTCAAGTCATTTGGATGAAACAAACATTAGAATATATTCTTGTGAAATATGAGGACCCAATTGTGATACACTGTTGTAACACGAGTGTTATTAACAGAAGTGTTCATTAGGTCAAAAGAGTTCAATAAAAGGAAATAGTCGAAGTCGAATTATTATCGGAAGTGTTCATTAAGTCAAATTCGACCTAGTCGACTTATTGTATTATGGTCGAGTCCATGTACGTCAAAGTCGAAGTCGAAGTCGACTTAGTTGACTTAGTGTCGACCATTGACATTTGATATCGACTTAGTCGACCTATTTTCAAATAGTGTCAGTCGAAATAAACCTAGTCGACCTATTGTCAACTTGTGTCATTCGAAATGAATCATTTCAACCATTGATAGTCAAAGTCGACCTAGTCAACCTAGTGTTGACTATTGCCAGTCAAAATTGATCTTGTTGACCATTTTCAATTGAATCGAATTCAAAGTTCGACATTCAATTAGTAAGTTGGGATCGACAGTGGAGTCTAACATCATAGTGGATCAGTCGATTTAGAATCGACGACATATTGTAAATAAAAGGGATAAATAGGTCGAAAATTGATATTTCTAAGTCGGGATTGTGAAGTTGAGATATATCATAACCATATTGTCAAATCTTGCAAGTTTAAACATATAAGGTAATTATAAATTAGTTTTAATTGTAAAAGTTCAAGATGAAGAGTTATGACTATTATGAAAAGAGGCAGGATTTAATGTATATAAACAAATATTTAACCAGGGATAATTTTAAGAACACCCCCAAAATTTATATGTATAATAAATGGGAAAATCTCCCTAAGATATAGGAAAATTTGAAGGTTATTTAATCAATAACATAATATCTATATACAATTTTTAGCTAATATTTCATTCTATTATAGAATCTTGTAAGATCTTGGTGAATCTTTCACTAACTTATAAGATATTTTAAAATATTGGTGAATATTTCACTAAATTATAAAATATTGGAAAAACTTGGTGAATCTTTCATCAAATTCATAAAATCTTGTAATATCTTGGTGAATGTTTTGCTAGGAAGAAACAACTTTTGATTCTGCGGATTACTAAAGTAGTGCAATAGAAGAGCATATACCAGAGCTTGACTCTCTCAACTCCTAGACCCTCAAATGAGCAAATGCATGAATGAGGAGAGGAGGGATTTGTTTATACATTTCACAAGTAGTATTGGGTCACCCACAATTGGAGGTGTTGGTTAAACACAACTACACTAACTATATTCAGGGTAAGTGGGGACTCCACTTTTTATCTCATCCATTAATGGTCCAACAAACATGTGGAAACCCAAATCTTAACATACTAACAAACTGATAGAACTAAACACTTTACATTGTGGAGTGATTATGGAACCCGTGAACCATTATTATAACGTGGAGTATTATCAAGATCAACAAACTTAATATAGTATACGAATTCTCAATTAGCTTATTTTCCAAATATCTCATTTATAAGACACCCTCTAAGAAAATAATAAGGCTTCTTATTTGTTTATAGATATGAATGCCACTTTTCCCTTTCATTTGTTAACAAACAAAATATGAATTATGACATTTGATTTAGAATTTATATTTAGTTAGAAACTTGCAATGGTTATTAGAAATGAGAAGATACACTAACAAGAATAGAAAGCACATTAATGCATCATCACACATATCGTTAGAACTACTAAGTTAAAGACTACTTTTTGTCGGATAAATTGAGGAGGTGTGTGTATCCATGTCCTTGAAAATTTTGAAAGCATGAAAAATGTGGTAAAATTGTTTTATCACCCTCATTGAATGCAAAAGACTAGATATAAAATAGCATAATGTATACCTCTAATGTCAAACATGCCATGTACATATTATGTACAATCATGATGGAAATGGAGTATCGTGTTCCAACTAAATCATATATTTACCATACACAACAAGATCCATTTCTAGATGATGATAGAAATTACACATCAAAACCAATCATCAAAAAACATTTTACTTTTGAATGACCCCTACAAAAAAAATATCGAAATTCAAGTATCGAACCCAACAAATTTAGGTCACAAATAAAATTAATGAACTTGGAAATGCAAATAAAAAATTCTACCAATCATGAACTTCTCAATACAAATAAAAGAATCTACCAGAATGCTTTGGACAAGGCTTAAAGAATACAACCAAAATAATTACCATTAAATCCATTGTAGCCCCACCATTATAATTATTGTGCATTCATTTATATTACAAACATCCCAAACATCAACAATAACATATCTAAAATAAGAACATATATACTCTTATTAATGTCTTAGATCCAATAATATTGCAGAGCAAGATCCTAATAAATGCACATTTTAAACAACTTGGTCAAATTTAGTTTGAATATATAAAAACCATGTGGCATTTATCCATCAAGAGTAGAATACACTAACAACATATAAATGTCATTCGATAGTTTAAGCATGACAAGTCATAAAATAAATCATATCTCTTGAAATATATAACATTTTCACCAAACCAATACTCCTAGGATAGAATAAAACCCTACTAACATCGAACGAGCCCTAAGAATCAAGAGTGTCCTAGAATTCAACAAGCCTAAAAATAATCCTTGATAAAAAGCATGATAACGGCTAAATTTACAATATAATAATCTATTTTAATTGTGGATAAAAGCATAAAAAGCATACCATGTTAATTATTGGATAAAAAGAGTGATGTGATTTTGTATTCTCTGATAAATTGCATGTGCGGCATGCTCCTTCAAGACCTGATATTTTGGAAATGGAGATGTTATGTGAAGATTAAAACGTCAAGAAAACTAAGAATGAAAAGTGGAATTGCATCAACCAGAACCTTCACCCTACAAGCGCAATCAGATGTGTGTGAATCATGAATCATTGTAACCTTATAAAACAAAATACCACATGATTTTCCCTCCAATAATAGAAATCGAGGGATCAAATAAGGTGTCACATGAAATTGACTAAAAATACAGATGAATGCAACCATATGCCTGAATTACAAGGAAAATAGAGGGTGAAATAACCCTTGAGAGCCTCCATTACTGAAAATTAGGGGTGAAGGAATGATTTCACTAGAATTTCTCTAGAAATTTGGGGCGAAAGATATATTGGAAGGAGATTTTCCTAGGGCAAAAATAATTTTTTTCATTTTCCTTGTTAATATAAGGGAGGCTATTCATTTTGGATTTATTTTTTTCTAATAAATATTGGGTGAATATATTTTAGTTGAAAAAACTCTTTCCATTCAAGAAAATATCCCACTAAATCTTTGTAACCCCCTTAATATAGCCCATGGTCTATATATAGCCCCTAAACTTATCCATGGATCTAACCATTCAAATAAAGTGTCTTTGTACACACAAAATTTCAAATATAAGGAGTACAAAAAATAGAGAATGCATAATTGTTTAAGGGGGGTTGGGAGGCGCAAGGACAATAAACTAAAGCCTGTAAAAAGTCAAATATTCCTTCCAATTGTAGATGGTAAATAGGGTGTCGGTGCATCTTTTAGTTGTAGCTGAAAATACAAGGTGTTGGTGCATCCTTCAGTTGTGGCTGAAAATATTGGGTGTAGTTGCATACAACAAGTTGGTGCTTGCGAAATATTTGTAAATATAATTTTTTAGTAATCAAAAGTATGTGTGGTTTTTCCCAATGGGTTTCCACAATATAATATTGTGTTATGTTTCTATTGTTATTTTGTTTTAAATAAGGTGATAAAATTAAAGAAATACCTAATACTAATTCACTCCCCTCCCCCTCGGTATTACTTGATTTTCCATCGATTGGTATCAAAGTAGGTATCTTCATGTTGAGGCCTGGAAATTCGCAGGAAACAACAGCAAGGGATTCTCCCCAGTCAACGTTCCCAACTAGCCCGCGACTGTTTGGTATAGGGAATCCGTCCGATTTACGGTCCGGCTACTGTCAGTCAAAGTAACAAAAACAAAGGTTTTACCGGTTGCGGCCCGGTCCACCGTGTATTTTTGTATTTTTGACTTAAGTATGATATGCATATGCCTAATTAACCATGCAGGGTGATAAGGATGCAAGGGGCAGTCACAACGTGATGCGTAGGTTCTTACCTCTCGTCTTAGCACTCACAAGCATCTCAATCACATATGCAGTAATGAAATAAAACTAACTATCTATCTATCTATCTATCCCCGGGGAGCAAACTGTAACTTAATTATGAGTAATGTGTATTGTGCATGCATTATAAAGAGAAATTATAGGTAGCTGATGTTTCTTTCTACAACACATGACCGATTAAAGATATTTCAACAATTAGATAGCCAATTGTTTTATGAACAACATACATTACTCATGGTGGTAATTCCACAAAATAAACTAGAAATCATTTAAACAAGAACATAGGTTCTAAGACTTAGAACGATCTCACAGTTAATGGACAAAAGCTGGAAAAACAAAATAGTTCATCTTTCTGCCATCCACGGCATAACATTTGAAAGTGCCACCCTTCTTTCTCCAACAGGAAAATAATTACTCTTTATTGCAAAAAAAAGTACTTCTTCTTACAATATCGCTTTTCATGTCTAACTGGGAAAAAGCCCCTTTTTCCATCTAAGTATTCTATATTTATACAAAAGGGAGAGACTGTTGGGATGCCCAAAATGACCCTTGGGCTTCCCAAATTTTCACCTCCCAAAACTTTTCTTTAAATTATTTTTACAAAATCGTTACAAATTACAAAATGACCAATCCTTCACAAGGAGGGTCCCACTTGGGTGTCTAGAAACTTCTTCCATGCCAAAGCTTCAGAGGCGATGCCTTCAAAGGCACACGGTTCTAGAAACTGAATGTTGATCTCAAACTTCGCAGCCTGGTTCTTTATAGCCTCAATCCTGGCTGCACTCAACCGAAGCTAATCCTCCAGAAGCTGCACACTGATAGCTGAATGATCTACTTCGCTCCTCAAGATCTGCTCATCCAGGGCTTTAATATGCTGTACTTTAGCTACCTCCTCCTGATATCTCTTCTGCAACAGCTCCATAAATAAGTTGTGGTCCGGGACAGCATCAAGCCTCTGCTTGGCCTCTATCTGGCACCGGTTGTAGGTAATAAGGAGCCTTCTAAAAAACTTTGTGCATGCTCCTTTCATCTTTTTAACGGCTTTCTTGAAATCCTCCGCGGTATTTATAGCAAATTCCAATAAGTCATAATCCGGCTTGAGGGCCTGTTGATCTTTTGTTGGCAGCTCTGCTGCAGTTTCTTCATTTTTTTCCAGCCTTGCCATTCTTGTAGTCAGGACTTCAAGCACGTCCTGAGATCTATCAACGAAATAAGAGGAGGTCTCCAGGATTTCCTCCAATCGATTATCTATCTACAGCACTTTGCACCTCTCTCCTTCTATAGCAGTTTGTATCTGCAGCATCTTAGCCTTCTGGGACAAGACATTCTCTTTGAACGGTTGGAGGTTAACCTGTTGTTCCCTTTCTTTCTCCAGATCAGTTTTTAGAGAAGAAATCTGCTCTTGATGTTTCTTTTCCTGTTCTTGGGTGTGCATCTCACTAGCCTCCAAGATGATCTTTTGCTTCTCTTCTAGCTCTTCTACCTTTCCCAGCAGCCGTTCCTTCTCCATCTTTAGCTCTTGATATTCTTTCTGCACTTTCTCCAGGCACTCTTGTGTAGTTTCCCTAACTTGTCTCTCTACTTGGAGGAGCTGCAGTTCATTCTTTAAGGCTCTCATCTCTTCTTTCATGTCCTCATACTTTATTTTCAGCCTATTACTTTCTTCTCTTTCTTTTCTCAACGTGCCTTTCAATTGAGCAAAGGACTTCTTGGAGAGCTCCAAGTCTGTCATGATCTTGTCCACATTATCCTCCAAAGCTTGGATTAATGCAGCTCCTGCTCTGATGGTGAATCTTGGGTCTCGGTCTGTTCCCAACACAATGGGTGTATCCGTTATCATTTTACCAGGCAGACCTCATGTTTCAACCTTCCTCTCTGTTCTCTTTACTATCCTCTTTGTCTCCTATCATAGTAAACAGTGTTGAAATCATGGATTTCTTCACCCACCTTCTGTACAAAGGGGACCAGCTTGAGTGTGGGGACCATGGGTGTGCTAGCAGCAGGTACTTGTGGGTCCTGAACCTCGGGGTTCTCCACGTCCTAGGTCTGCCCTCCAGCTGTGTCAGAAGCTGACTGCTCTGTCTGTGTCAGCTTTAGCCTTTCTGCTTCTTGCTTTTGGAGCTCCTCATCAAGATTCTTTTTCTTTTCTTCTTCTTCTTTCCTTGCATCTTCTTCAGCTTTTCTAGCTGCCTCTTGCGCAGCTTTTATTTTCTCTTCTTCTTCTGTGTGCAACCACCCTGTAGCTTCTTGTGCCAACCTCTGAGCTTCCTCATTTCTTCTCCTAGTTTCTTCCTCAGCTTTTGCTTATTCATCTCCCTTCCTGCCTTTGGTGGTGATCTTCTTCTTGAACCTTCTTCTCAAAGTTGTTAGGTTCAATGCACTGCGGAAGATAGATTCTTCCCTATCCCAATGGTGGGTGTATTCAAAATGTACGTTGTTCTCTTTGCAATGCTCAGCTACTTTCCCACGGGAGTCATTTCTATGGAAAGGAATCTCGCCAAAATGAAACATTTACAACTTTTCTACAAATTCATCAGCTTTCTTCACCCTAGTGAACCTGTAACTTCCTAACTTGAAGGGCAAAGGAGGATAAGCAGTCTTCTTATGCTCAAACAGAAAGCTCCCTATGCCATCCAAGAAGACTTGCCTGACTGCCTCCTTGTGAATGATGTAATCAGTGGCATACTTGGGCAGCAGGGAGGGTGCTCTTGAACCTCCAAACATTCTGAAGTAGAGTCCATCTTCCATCAAATAATAATCTGCATACTCCTCCATTACTTGCAGTGCCTCCTCTGACATAGAATCACACTCCTTAGGGAAAATGAGTGTGTATAAGGGCATGATGAAGTGTTCACAGACTTCTCGATAATGACTGTGGTACTGGTGTGCCCACAATGATTTATAGGAAGAATAGACAGGAATTCTTCCCCTATCCCAGATGTACCTGAGGCCGGGGAAAGGTTGAATGCACGACAAGTGTCACATACCCCAATTTTGTAAAAATTATGTAAATTGTTTTATTATATTTCTGAGACATTATGTTAAACTTAATCCTAAGTAGGGATTGATGACTCAGCAGAGTCAACAGTAATGGAGTGTAATTCAGAATATTCTATTATTAATAAATAAATAATGGAGACAACAGCATGGGAGAGCTGTTAAAAGAGGTTACTGGTCAAACTAGTGGATGGAACTAGGTGGAAAGGCAAAAGACAAGTGGCAGCATCCTCAAAAAATTCCTAAGTTGCAGGTGGAAACTTCCCTATATTTGGGGTCATGATTCCCCAAGAAAGTGGAATCAGAGCAGGCGGCTCATTAAATGACAGTTAACCCAACAAAGACCTAGGCAATCTTTTAAAAGTACTCAATGAAGAGAGCTGAGGCTACTCAATTATTTTCCAGAGAGAATTCATTCAGGTGAATGTTATTCAGGAAATTCATTGAGGAAGAGGGAAATATAGTAAGGAAGTTGTTTAAGGAGGATTGCTGGAGTAACTTGAATTCATTACAGCCTTTGGAGCTGAGAGAACTGACTGATAGTTCTGAGTTAATACTGAGTTTGAAGACCGGTATCTGATATTGCTGCACCTAGTTCCATCCAGGGAGACCAGAGCAAGCTCGGGGGTCCTAAGAATTCGTTGTCTGAGCGCTCTCCAGGAGTTGGTAGGGAGGAACGGCCTCCCATTGTTGTTGTTGTCCACAGCTTAAACAGGTTCTGTCATTTATTTATTTATGTTTACTGAGTATGAATGGATGCATGTTATGTTTATTTATATGTCTGAGTAGTTAGTTAGTTTCAGTAAAGTTACTATCTCAGAATATCAGTAGTTAAAACTGTTAATAGTTACTGTGTTTTTCCACATCTGGTATCACCAGACCGTACTCCAGCACAGTATCTCGGTGTTGAGAAGTAGTATTCTTCTGAACCGAGTTTCCTATATTACTTGTAGTTACTACAAGTGTTTTCACAAGTTTATAAGTTATTTTCTTACAGTCTTAAAAACTATTCCTAGTACTGTACCTTTGTTTTCTGTAAATACTAGCTGTAATAAAGAAAAGATAGACTAAGTATCTCTGCAGTTTAAATTTTATGATTGTTATCTTCTAGTTAAAAACTTATCTGTTCAATGTTACAGTTAAATCCTATTGGTATTATTCTGCAATATAGTTAAGAATGCAATGATCTAATTACTGTATACTCTTTTAATTAGCTAAGTCAAGCATATTTCATAACTGTTATTCTATTTTTAAATATGGTAAATGAATGCTATCATATACACAGGTATTTATATAGATATGTATATGAAAATATACTTTAATATTAAATAAGTATTATATAGAAATATTCAGGTATTACAACTAAATAAAGAACCCAAACCAAACATTGGATAAATAACATTAAATAACAATCATAGTAATATTGACAAGAAGTAATATCATTATTGAATCACCCATAATGTTTCTATATTATATACATCATAAAAGTAACATTCAAAGTAATATATTATTATTACAATTATAAACCTAGTCTATTTATACTCAAGATATAAATAAATAAAGTTCATGGATAAACTAGTCATACTCTGTGTATCATAAAGAAAATAAACATTACTTAAAGACAATGGTAATATCTAATAAGAATACAACAGGTATTTTTAATTCGAAAAGATTATACTTGCATTTACAGTATTATAACATGGCCTACAATAATGCAAGAAAATAATATAAACAACTACGATATTGGTATAAGGGTATAAACCCTATATACATTTATAATTTAAAAATTTAATACGTTTTTTAACAGTAAACATTGTAAAAGAATTTATTAATAGTATTATAACACAGTTATGCAGAACCGTAAATTGCTCGAATGCCGAGCTTAACCATTAAGGTTTAAACCCTTTATTTTTATTTTGCTCACAGTCAACCACAGGGTCTATAATGTTAATTCTTAAATGTCAGGTTGAGCAACTGACTGAATCCCAACTGTAAAAATTAGGGTTGGACCCTATAAGTTCGGTGTATACAAATAAAACAAATATTAAGAATTAAAATAATATTTTCACTTACTGCCGCATTTTATATCCACAGTATAAGCTTTTATAAACCCTTGTATTTTCCTGTAGAGAGCTTAGATACAAAATGCATATAAGAAACAAACTCAAGATGCAGGAACGCTTTTAATAAGTCGTATTACAAAACTTCGGGGTGAAAACCCTGAACTATATAAGAGTACAGCAAGAAAAACAAAAGGGTCAAGGCCGTAACCTCATCTACAGGCAGGCTTACAGCCAGTGCCTTTCTTTCTATTTATGGTATTTATTTTACAATAATCTTAAACACCGAAGAAGGACGAAAAATTACAGTATCGACCGGAGTCACAACACCCATGCACAGCATAGGGTTTAACTTGTTAAAAATTCTTTTTAGCATACAGTTAAAAGATTAAAACGGAGATGAAGTAACCACCAGAATTCACGCCACTCAAACCCTTCACTAACAGCACTAGTAAAACTAGCAAGGAGGAACGCCATGGTGGAGACCAGGATTACCGGGGAGAAGCCAATGGCTGAAACTTCGTGTATTCCTTTCCTCAAGTAAAGGCCCAACCTGTAATGCAAAGAAACAGTATGTTATTTTTTTTTAAACCCTTAACATTTTATTATTTAAATCTATATTCATGGAAAACAAAAAGACTGAACTGTAGCTTACCAGCGAATTAAAGGAAATGCAGCCACTGTGAATAAACTGCTAACCATGAACAAAATATACATAAACCCTTCCTTTGTCACTAAGAAGGGTGAACTGGCAGAAGTAAAGGATACCTTCCACGATAGAAGCTTGCCAGTATTAAGCCGAGAGTTACACTCACACTGCAACAGAGTCGATAATGGCGCCGAAAGGAAAAACCATAGGTTTTTAAACAACCTTATGGCCACCAACAGCAAACTAATAACTCTCACACAGTGCAGGAGACAAGCACCAAGGACTGGAGCAGCAAGCAAGCTGCTATCAAACAGTGCAACGGCGAAACTTGGACCAGGAGGGTTCACAAAGCGACCAAGCCTGAAGGCGAGGGAGAAATGGCAGTTTAGGGTTAAGTCAACAAATATATAACACCAATACATGGCTCTGGAGTGACCACGTAAGTGCTTTAATAATTTGCTTGTGGT
This sequence comes from Pseudotsuga menziesii, assembly GCA_001517045.1. Lineage (NCBI taxonomy): Eukaryota > Viridiplantae > Streptophyta > Pinopsida > Pinales > Pinaceae > Pseudotsuga > Pseudotsuga menziesii. The sequence continues at coordinate 75,122 of LPNX010957872.1, read as the reverse complement.
GGTCAAACTCTATTGTTTCTACGACGAGCTGCCATCATTTGTTTTTCAAACAAATCATTGCATGGATTTTCCATTTGGTCGTTACACTATGGTTTCACCTGCCATATAATTCACAATCATAACATTAGAATAATGCTCTTAAAACTATACATTGTAATTATTAAACCTTGCAATTTGAAAATCTTAGAACTTCGCACTTTATACATTACAAACCATGTATTGTAGATTATTGTTCAAGATTAAATCTTGAAGTGTTTTAAAACATAGAAGATTTGATTTTCATTATAAAGATTATAAGGCTTTGGGTAAAGTGCTAAGTTGTAAGTGGTCCATAAAACTTACCAATATATAGCCATCTACCCTAGTCTAAGTTTATAATATAAGGGAGTGATGTTAGATGTAGTAGTTTACAATTCTAATACTATAATGTCAATTACTATAGCCTTGCTTAGATGGCAAAAGACTTGTCATTTTCTCTTCCTATGACTTAATGTTAACACCCAAAAAGTGTTCACTACCTCATCTACCCCATTACATGGCTCATTTGTCCATTTTCCTACCATCTTTCCTTAAAAAACCTGAAAATCCCACTAAAAAGCCTCCAAAAGGCTAAAAATGCCTCCAAAAGGCCATAAAACCTCTTTTTTCCTCCAAAAATATCCAAAATTCCTCTAAAATATCAAAAATCCCTAAAAAGGGAAGAAAAAATAAAATAATGAGGAAAAGGAGGAAAAAACCCTATACAGCTGCCCTAAACCATATGGTTTCCAAAACCATGGGCCAGCACTCCACCACTGAAAAACTATAAATAGGTGATGGAGACCCCTTATTTCACATCCACAATCATAAGCACCCTTTCTCTGCCAAAATAGCTCTTGAAACTCTAGCTCACCCTTGAGCTACTTTCACCTTGAGAGCCCCTTTTGGCCCATTTCCACCATTGGAGAAAGAGAAGGAGCAGGCTGGAGCTTGGAGCAACCCTCTTGGACTACTGCAACGGGCTTCACCAACCTTCACATTGGAGGTAATACTAATATAAAAACCATTTTTCGCATCTTGTTTTTCTATTTCATGCATATGTTTAAGTAGTTTACATTTCTGTTTTAGCATTTTTACTTCACCTATACTGAACTGCTACTAAGGAGTCCCTTCTCCTTAGTAGTTGCATAAGCTAGGGGTAAAACCCTAGCCACAGTTTTGGCGACTCCGCTGCTTGTTTAGTTTTCTGCAATATTTTACAATTTTTTCCTTTCGGTTGTCCCTTTCGGCCGCCGTAAACCGCACCTTTTCCCTCTGCAGTCACGTCCCAACCGCGTCTTTCAGGCCCTTACCTGCGATCCGACCGTGGCTATCCGACTGTTTCTAGCGCCCTGCCTACGGATTCAAGTTTATTACCTGCGATCTGACCGCGGCTAAGCAGCTTGTTTACTGCGATCTGATTGCGCCTGTCGGCCATTTTCCCGCGTCCCGAGCGTGACTTTCATCCCCTTAGCTGCGACCTGACCGCGTCTGTCTGCCATTTTCCTGCAGTCCGACTGTTTCTGTCGGCCATAAAGCCGCGACCTGTCCGCACCTGTTTCCCTCAAACCCGCGGTCCGACTGCCCGATTTCGCCACAGACCCACGGTCCTATTTTTGAACCCAGCCCCTTTGCTGCAATATTTTCTGCATCTGCACAGCCATCTGTTCCACCTGTAGCCCTACTTCCCTACCGCCTTTTCTGCAACATCATTTCTGTTCCCTTTTACAGAATCTGTTTAAAGTTTCAGCATTTTAATTCAAAAAAGTTTGCATGTTAAAGCTGTGAATTCAGTACTATTGTTAGTTACAAGGTTGCCCCCTTGTGTGGCACTTCTATTCTGGGTTCATCACCTCACGAGCACACACTCTGTCACCTAATTCAAGTGAGCCTTAAAAAACTACTTAACTCAACCAATATTCTAACCCCACTTGGGGAACACAAAATAATCTTTGCAGTTAGGTAGGATCGGGGGGATAGGCTTCCAATAACACCCCTCGGTTACTTACACTTGAGACATAGCTGTTGTCCAATTAGGGAACCAAAATCCTCTAGTACTTTTTGTCACGGTCACAACCAGTCTACCAGAGGGCCTCTCCCTTAGGAGGGTTGAAGTCGTGAGATTGGTTCCGGAGGCCTGAGTGGAATACCGCACTCCATTCAGTAACTGAAGGGCTACCTTTCACAGTTCTCGGGATATCCCTGTATTGGGGTATTGCGGTAAAAGGACCAAATGGCAGATTCACCTTTCTGGACGTGTCATGAACGGGGTATCTTAGTTGCCATTCTTCTAGGATTGACTTCCCGGTGTCCCTCCCGGTAGGGGGATATCTCAGCCACTTCGCTTTCCTATTCATATTGTCTGACTTGGATTTCATCACCTTGCAGAGGATATGTCTAGTTGAGTCAGAATACTTCTAGTTAAGTGTTTGCATGCTCCCTTACCTCCTTTTGGTCTAGTGAGTCCACCATTTTTATTTTTAGGAAACCTGTTGCTTGTTGGTACTCTGACCATTCCTGTTGACACTCCACCTATTGTAGAACAGCTGTTACAGTGGGTGTTTTGAGTTGGTTGTTGGCCTGAGTGCCCTATTTTTTTGAGCTCTCCTTCTGCACACTCGGTTGCATTAGGATTTTTGAAGCTGTTTTTCACCCACCTCAACCCACAGAGATTTGACACCATCTGTCACCATTGAGTCTCCAAGACATTCTCGGTGCCTTAGGGGCGAACCCCCATAGCACGGTTCACTTGACACCACCTGTCATCGACACAGATCATATTCACTTGATACCACTTATCATAGATCTCGATCTTTGTCACTTGACTTGACTCGTCAGCAGCATCGGACTCCGTCACCAGATAGTGACGCCCCTTATTTTACCTCCGATTCTGAGCCAGAATCTGAGAACCCCATTTACACTGCCCCTACTAGCCCCATGGCTGGCGTGACTTCCACTCCCGTCTTGGTAGAGATCGTTGGTGGCACATCCACCACTACACCAGTTACCACACCCGCTTTGGGTATTCCCTCCATGGGGCCCCCATCTACCGTTCCCCTCACGGAACCTATTCCCGCGGTGGGAATACCTATTCCCACTCCATCAGTGGTTCACACTATCCATGGTGGTGCAGGACCGTCCTATACCACCTTAGTTCCCCCACTTGGGGGAAACCTCCCTAACACTACCCCTCCACTCAGGGGCATTGGCCCCAACTTGGTCCCACCCACTACTGTGTCACATCCTTCTTCCATTTTTCCATTCATGGCTAGCCTCAACCTGCCTGACCTAGCCAGATTGACCAACGACCCTATCCGACATGACCCTGCGTGGCCTCACATGCCCACCAAGCTCCCCTCTGACATCCCCAAGTTCGAGGGCAAGGCAGGTGAGGACCCACAAAACCACATTATGTCCTTCCATCTATGGTGTTCCTCCAACTCCATAGTGGATGACTCTATCCACCTTCGTCTCTTACAGTGCACCTTCACTGGCTCTGCAGCCAAGTGGTATATCGAGCAACCCCATGGAACCCATGCCACCTTTGCTTCCCTTGCCTCAACCTTCCTGCAGTTCTTCCAGTTACCTATCCGCTATGATGCGGGCGTTGAGATCCTCCCATCATGTAGACAAAACACGGCTACCCACATCACGGACCACATTCATGAGTGGCGTCGACGCCGTAGCTTGTGCAAGATCAAATTAGATGACCGTATCTTCCTAGAATGGTTCCTCAAATCCCTTCTTCCTATCATTGCTAAGGATGTGGCATCCGAAAGACCCCAGTCTGAAGAAGAGGCCATCCTTAAGGCCCAACAATTCGACCTCATTTACGCCCAGTCGGGTTATCTCTATACCATTATACCTGATGCCCCTCGCGGCGATTCCTCCTAGCACGATGCGCCGGGGGCATCCCACGCTGCCGACGGCATCATTGGCCATGTCTCTTCGCATCCTCAACCATTTTCCATAGCATGTCCTACCCCTGGCCCTGACCTTTCGCAGGCTACCTCCCAGTCTGGAATAACCAACTCGTATGCTCCCATGGCACACCACCATTCTCATGGACCCTCATGTCCACCTCAGTGTTTCGGTCATGTGACTCCCGCTTACGCCCCCCCGGTTGCACCTCATCCCTACTACCACCAGCAGGCTGCACCAGCTCCTGCACCTTCACAAGCCCAACCCGCTTATTACCCGCCACAGGCAGCCCCTACGACAAACCCACAACCCGCTCCACAGCCCTATCAGCAACCCCCTCAAGTCACTGCCCCTGCGCAGCCTCCACCTACATATCATCCACCGCAACCTGCTCCAGCACTTGTGCAACCTCAGAATCCACCTGTTGCCCAAGGGCAAGTTTACGCCCAACAAAACCCGCAGCAAAATCAGAACAACCAACGCAACCAGGGCCAACAAAACCGCGGCAGGGGCCGAAATCATGGAAACAACCAACCTACAGACCAAGCTGGTCAACCCCCTAATCCCCCCGATAATAATAATACGGCCCCTGCTAATCAAAACCCTGATCGCCCGCCCAAGCAGGCTAAAA
>LPNX010957872.1:0-70404 GCA_001517045.1 Pseudotsuga menziesii | reverse complement strand
TACGCTGCTCCTGATCAACCCATGTTTGACTCAGGTACCCACCACTTGTTGATGATGTCCTCCGATGAGGTCAACCTCCAGACTCGGTGGAACCAATATGGCTCCACCTCTGAAGCCCCTCCCGCCGATAAACCCAGTAACGCTCATCCCACTGATCAGGAGTTACGTATACCTCCACCGCCACTAGATGGCGCTCCCAAAGCACCTCGTTTACCGCTTCGCCGTATCAACAATAACCCCAATGCGCGGGCTGCGTCAAACTACAACATTGTCGATGACTTAGCCCAATCTCTCGCAGCCATGTCTATGTTAGAAGTCTTAAAAAACTGCCCTTCACAGCGTAAGACTTTACTCTCGGCCATTGGGGCTATCGACCCAAATGATTCGAATTTAATGGCATTTGATTTGGACCAATCCGAACCCCGCATGCCTTCCACTTTAGCATTCCAAGTTTCTGTTTCTGTTCGGAATTTTGTCATCCATTGATGCATTATTGATGAAGGTGCCTCTACATGTGTCATGTCCACCTTCATCTGGCAGAAATTGGGATCCCCCCCTCTCCAGCAGTCCACTACTGCGTTGTGATCCTATGACGGTCGTTCGGCTCAACCACAAGGCCTATTAACTAACGTCCCCGTCCAGCTGGCTAGCAAAACCGTCCTCATCGACATCGAGGTTATTAATGCGCAGCTTGATTATAACCTTTTACTTGGCCACAGCTACATGTACACCATGCGGGCGGTTGCTTCTTCCGTTTTTCGTACCATGATGTTCCCCCATGAGGGACGCATGGTCAAGGTCGACCAACTCACCTATTATGATCCCAATGCCCCTGCAGCACCCGAAAATGTTCTCCCCATGGTTGAACAACCTATTTCGGGTACCACCACCCCACTTGTTTCCTCTATGGGGCCCGGAGTTTACTCAGACGCGCCAATGACCTCGACCTTCCAATCTATTCCACCCCCGTCACCCGCCACTGACGTGTCTGACCTATGTACCCTATCCCATAGCACGCAAACTCCTCCTAATCAACCACCCTTGTTGCCTAAACCCCCTGTGGTACCTAGTCACATTGGTGTTACACCCATCCATACCATTCCTTTCCTCATCCCTCCCTTAGGAGTAGTTAGCGCCCCGGTCATGGCTACCCTTAGCCGCCCTGGGTTAACCTTTGGATTACCCATTTGGTATCTTTCACCTCCCATTCCCTCGCCGACACCAGATGTCGTCCTACAACCGGTGCAACCCATTGTCACTACTAGCCAACCACCTCTCGGTGTCGCTACCCCGTCGTCCTCCACGAACCCCCCCCCCCTCCTCTTACCAAACCAACTGGGGGCAGAGGCCCCCAACCTTATTCTGCTGTCCCACCTCCCAAGACAGTCAAAAAACCCCCTGTGTTTCGTGCTCCTCCCAAATGCTCACTGTGCGATGAGTTGGGCCATGCGACTCACCAATGTTCTCAGTTACTGGCAGTACAGGCACACATGCAACTGTTTGACGACGACCCCATTATACCGGTTTTCCACCTTGATCCAACCCCTAAACCTCGCGACAAATCCCTGCGCACTAACCACTCCTGTGCCATATGTGGTGTTTACGGGCATTACACAAATCACTGTCCCGATCTCCCCGATTACAGAGCGGCCATCTATGAGATGAACAATCTGGATCTTGAGATGGCACCACCCACCATTGAGGAGATCCATCCCCCCGGTCTCTTCCCCTTCCGGCGAGGTTAATACCATTTATATGATCTCTTCCGCCACTACTCCCTCATCAATCGATTTGACAACACAAACTTTCCATACTGATGAGGAAATCCTCGAGGCTCTCACTGCCCCGGAGTATCTTTGGGATGACATGCACCATCGTTCCTACTTCCTCCCAGATGAATCCTCCTCTAACAATGCTACCCAATTTGTAGTTGAATCCAAAGACTTCCTTCCCCCCAGGGTCAACTGGTTCAAGGACCCTATTCCTACTCCTGACGCCTTCGATGAGGGTAACATGGCCAACATCTCACCTGTCATCCAAATTGATATCGCTGCCCCAGGAAGCACCCCCAAACTCATTACTTTAGGAGCCTCTTGCAGTGAGCAAGAGATTGAGGAATACATTCCCACCTTCAACTGTACCGCTGACACTGCTGCTCGTTTCTTTTTCAACCATGTTATCACTCGATTCGAGGTCCCTAAACAGTTGGTCTCAGACCATGGATCACACTTTGAAGATTCCATTTGGCGCGTGTTATCCACCCTCCTCAAGTTTGAACACCAATTTTCCTCTGCTTACTACCCTCAGGGGAATGGTCAAGTAGAAGCTGTTAACAAAATCCTAAAAACTATACTCCAACACACTGTTGACCGGCATAAATCCAATTGGCACCATATGCTATTCCATGCCTTATGGGCTTACCGTACCTCCACCAAGACCGCCACTGGTTTTACCCCGTTTCATTTAGTTCACGGTGTAGAGTCTGTCCTCCCCATCGAGTGTCAGATACCTTCCTTACATATCGCCGTTGAGCTTCTCCCCAATACCTCCCCCCTTGAGCAACGTCTGCTATCCCTCGAACAAGCCGATGAAGATCGTCGTGCCACTCTCTAGAACATCGAAGCTGCCAAAAACCGCTCCAAAGCCGGTTATGACAAACATGTTCACCCGCGAACTTTTCACGAAAGAGACCTCGTCCTCTCCTACGACCAAGCCCATGATAAAACCGGTAAAGGAAAGTTTGAATACATGTGGCAAGGCCCTTACATTGTGCAGACTTACCTCGGCAAGGGGGCATACATTTTAGCCGACTCTGAAGGCCACCCTTTATGCAACCCCTGTAATGGGTTGTATCTTAAACGTTTTTACCCATAACTGAAACCACGACCTCATTGGTCCACATTGTACAGTTTTCTCTCTTTTTTGTTTTCCACCTTCTTTACCATAATCTTACATTCATCGTTCTTTTTGCATGCCCACAGATGGACCATCTTCCACCTCATTACACTGGCTTTGCTGATGGCGCAAGCCACTGGTCTCCCAACCTGGCTTCTGCAGCATGGGTCTTATATTCCCCTTCCAACGAACTAATTCACCTTGACAGAATATGTATAGGCGCCGCTACCAATAACCAGGCAGAGTATGATGCTGTGACCGGTCTCCTGACTGCTGCCCTCCAGATGGGCATATGTCACCTTCATGTGTTCCTGGACTCCCAGCTACTTTTCTCCCAGCTCAACAACTGCTACCAGGTGCGTGATCCCTGCCTATTTCGAAAATTCCTGCGTACAAAACAACTCAGCCGACAGTTTGAATCCATCACATTCACACATGTCCCCAGAGCTCACAATCGTGTCGCAGATCAAATGGAAAATAAAATCCTCGATTGGCATATCAATCACACCATGTAACACCTCCATCATGCATCATTATCCCATAGCATCTCATCCAAATATATAAAAAACCCAAAAAGACTGCAGTGCATCCACATTTGCATCCATGTACATAAACCATAAAAACACATTTGTATCCATATGGGGCATCCACGTGCCTAATCATACATACATCATGTCGCATCACAAGGGGCATCCACGTGCCCCAGCATCCTAGATTACTTGCACCCACGTGCAACACAAACATATCACATATCATAAAGCGCATCCACGTGCGTACAACTAAGACAACATCACAAAAAGGTTTGCGCGCCACTTCGGCCGTCATTTTTTGCCCATTTTTTAGACACCGTTAGTCGCCTCAGTTTGCGTGCCCCTTCGGCCGTTCTCCTTTTATATCGCCGGATTCATTTTTCCGAGCTCGTGATGAGGCTTGAGATCATTTCTCGCTCTCACATGATACAATTTCAACATTGTGTCTCGACCCCTTACTGCCTCGATTGGCACGCCACTCAACCGCCACCAGATTGTCCCACACTTTTTACATGAGCCATCCACTCCTGTCATACTACAAATGTTTCGTTATTTTGCCACCATTCATTCCCCCCGCAAGGAGGCCCACCAGTGTTCCCCCTCACCCTTGTTCTTGGTCATCATAAATGTTCCTTGATTGAACACTTCCTCCTTGCCTGGCCATTCATTCTGTTTGGTATACTTCCATTCCATTACTTCAGAGTCTTCTTATTGCTTTCAGACTCCTTAAAATTGAAAGCACCCACGAGCATGAACTGTCCTGGGCTCGTAAAATCCGCACGACAGTACCATTCCATCACTTCAGAGTCTTCTTATTGCTTTCAGACTCCTTAAATTTGAAAGCAACCACGAGCATGAACTGTCCTGGGCTCGTAAAATCCGCACGACAGTACCATTTCATTTCTTCCGAGTCTTCTTATTGCTTTCAGACTCCTTAAAATTGAAAGCAACCACGAGCATGAACTGTCCTGGGCTCGTATAAATCCACATGATAGTACCATTTTATATACACACTTCTTCTAGTTCCCTAACCCATGAAGAAGTCCACCCATGCCTCTTGGCGCTATGATCGATCCTCTCGGCAGCACCCCCAATTAGGTCGCCTTTGTTCAGAGTATTCTGCATTCTCCTGCCATTTTACCACAGCTTGAGTCTCCCTCAGCCCAGTCACCCTCTCAGATCCAATATAGCTATGATCCCCTTCCCACCAGTCAGTTTCATATGTTGCCCGATCCTCCTCACCATCATACTCTGAACAAAGGAAGTTTGAGTCCCCCACTCTACTTGCCCAGTTATTCCCCCCAGTTTATCGATCCCGCCATCAGTACTATCACATTTCGATTTTCCACCTCGCGCTTCTGTCAAGGAAACATCATTTCCTTGATAGTTGCAGGTCTCCCTCTATCGACGACAGCCCCTCTATTCCATAGGATAGACCCAGAGGCCCCTGCGCCTTGGACCCATCACCATCTGTGGTGAGTACCTATGGACCATTTTGGGAGGAGTCATCATTGCCTCTCCGAATGGTTGTTTCTCACATGCTCGACTTCAGCACCTTGATCGCATCGTTGAGAATCGCGCAGGTCTTATATCCCTTCCATTATTTGTCGAAGACCCTGGATTTCTCCCGACTCTAGCACATTGGTGAGTCACTTTGGAACGCCCAGTTATATGTTCCCGTGGATGTCCGGGCTGCGTTGGCGATTGTATTCGGAAGCCATTCAGTTCCGTGCTTCCTTGAATACCCAGTTCAGTTCCAGTTCAGTGTACCATTGCGAGTGTGACCCTTGTCACTCTGATCCAGCAGCTCATCAGTTCCTTTGGTACCATGTTCAGTAGCACTGCTGTCATTCCAGTGTATCAGTTTTTCAGCTCAGACATGGTCAGCCCAGCAGTATGTCCCAGCCGAGCAGTATGGCATCCTATAGGTCCCTCTTTTTGGGCCTCACAGTTATTTTTGTATGTCTTGATACGAGCATGGGTATGCCCGCCTCGTCCATATATTGAGATTCTTCCTCATTCAGTATTTGAGGCCATGTATATGTCAGGACCCCATTGTTATTATTATGTTATATCATGATACGAGCATGGGAATGCCCGCCTCATCCATATGATCAGATGATTCCTCATCCATTATTGAGGTTATGTGCTTTTAGTTCTTGCAGTTGGTTCGGGATCGTTGTTCCGGGCTTCAGTTTGTTTCTTCTCTTCTCCACACCCTAGGAAAACCATATATGACTTATGATGTCCATCGGCCATACGATGAGCTCCTGCCCTCGCACATCAGGGGGCAATCTGTTAACACCCAAAAAGTGTTCACTACCTCATCTACCCCATTACATGGCTCATTTGTCCATTTTCCTACCATATTTCCTTAAAAAACCAGAAAATCCCACTAAAAAGCCTCCAAAAGGCCATAAAACCTCTTTTTTCCTCCAAAAATATCCAAAATTCCTCTAAAATAGCAAAAATCCCTAAAAAGGAAAGAAAAAATAAAATAATGAGGAAAAGGAGGAAAAAACCCTATACGGCTACCCTAAACCATATGGTTTCCAAAACCATGGGCCAGCACTCCACCACTGAAAAACTATAAATAGGTGATGGAGACCCCTTATTTCACATCCACAATCATAAGCACCCTTACTCTGCCAAAATAGCTCTTGAAACTCTAGCTCACCCTTGAGCTACTTTCACCTTGAGAGCCCCTTTTGGCCTATTTCCACCATTGGAGAAAGAGAAGGAGCAGGTTGGAGCTTGGAGCAACCCTCTTGGACTACTGCAACGGGCTTCACCAACCTTCACATTGGAGGTAATACTAATATAAAAACCGTTTTTCGCATCTTGTTTTTCTATTTCATGCATATGTTTAAGTAGTTTACATTTATGTTTTAGCATTTTTACTTCACCTATACTGAACTGCTACTAAGGAGTCCCTTCTCCTTAGTAGGTGCTCATTTGCACAAGTTAGGGGTAAAACCCTAGCCACACTTAACTTGTAATAATCAAGTTATATAACCCACAATTTTGGAGTAGGGTTACTCTAGCCCCTTTTATTTGTTATTATTAATATAATAACAACTTCTTAATAGCTTTAGATTCTTTATGGTAACATTTAGGCTTTTGTTATCCTTCATGTTCAAAGATTTACAAAGTTTGGTAAGTGGAGTATGACTAACAGTTCATGTAAATGGTTTCACCATTCTTGATGATAGTTTAATCTGGAAAACTCATAGTAAGTTTGATTATGATAATCTAGGACTAATTCTAAAGGTGCTCATAGAATTTATTCAGTTATTGATCATGGAAATAGAGATAGTTTTCCATTAATACAAACTCTTAAAATGATTAAGAGAAGGCATATATCTAGCAGAAAATCTTGTAATTGCTGGAAGTAAGAAAAGTATATATTGATATTATCTAACTTCAGATCTTTTATAATTGTAATTGCAAATGAAAACATATCCTGAATTTTAAAACTTGGCATGATGTGGTAACATCAGATAAGCAAAATAGGACTGAACATGGTAACCCAGTTTTAATTACTGTGCTAGATAAGAAATATTATGATTGCATTACAGTAAACTCAATAATGATCCAGTATTCCATAGGGATACTTAATTCAGTTATTATAAAGGAAAATAGCTATCTTTTCTCTGGAAATTCTAACTTTCTTTCAGTAAGATCTTCAGGAGAATTATAGGAAAAGCTTTACCTGTAAAAGCTTGATAAACTAGCTAGCATGTATTTATACTTTTACTGAATAAATTGGTACAGCATTTTGTTATCTAATACTTTAAAAGATCTGTTAGCAGCGACCCGAACTTTACCTGTATATCTGTCAGAGAAAGAAAAACTGCTGCATTAGCTCAAAAGCTAAGTAAGCCCAGTCTGTCATAGCAATCCTCCTTGTGGTTGCAAACAGAAAACAATCAGTAACTGACAAGAAACTCATCATATAAGTTAAGCACATGTAAAGATCATTCAGTTACAATTCTAGTAACATAAACTAATCAAACAGTCAATATATGCAATTAATAGATTATATGTTTTTTTTTTTTTTTTTAAATTGTCGAAATTTTTGGGGTTTTGACATGTGGTATCAGAGCATGGTTCAAACACTAGGCCTTGATGTGGCCCAATTACTTTCCGCAGAACCATAAAATAATATACTAACCTGTATTTTGTTTTATGTGAAAGGCAGAAAATTACTTTTTCTGAATCTAATAGGCAGGTATGGAGAACTTAGGAGAATATGCTGAGGAGGAATCTCCAAACACTGAAACCAGACAGATGTCCACAGAACCTGTGATAGAGGAGGTAACTTCTCACTCCTCATAATTGATGCAGACCATAAAGGGGTTAAAGACTGAAATAGAATCAGTCAAGAAGGATAATGAAAGAATTATGAACACTCAAGAGGAGTTAAATCAAATTCTGATAGAGAAATTTCAAACTGAAGGGAAAAACAGAAGGTCTGAATCCGAAGAAGCCATCCATCAGAAAGGGTCCAAAAAGATGAAACTAGCTAAATCTGATAGCAGTTCATCATCTGAAGGAAGTAAGGAACAACAGAGCTATTACACTACTAGTGACAGTAGTGAGGCCGAGTTGCATAAAAGGAATAAAAAGTACAGGCCTTATGAAGAGATTTCTGGGGAGTTCAAGAAAATAAAACCCCCAACTTTCAATGGAGAAACTGAAAAAGGAGAAGAGGCTAAATCCTGGTTATCTGGAATGAGAAAATACTTTCAGATTTATAATTATTCAAATCAGCTAAAGGCGAGAATGGCCATATATAACCTTTCAGGAAAGGCAGATATATGGTGGCAAGATTTGAAAAGGGTCAAGGGGATCAAAGAAAAAGAGGTCAATTGGAGTACCTTTAAAAGGTACTTCAAGAAGAAGTTTTCGTCTGAACAATACTATGAAGAAAGGGCCAAGGAATTTTATGAGTTAAACCTTGGGTCCATGACTATGAAAGACTTAAACAGTAAGTTCTTAAGTCTATTAAGGTATGTGACGTATTTAGTTGATGAGAAACCTAAAGTACAGCGGTTTCTCAGCTGCCTGCCATATCATATAAAAGACAGAATCGAATATGATAACCCCAAAACTCTGGAAGAAGCCATGCGGAAGGAAAACTTCTGTTTTGAACAGAATAAAAAGAAAGAAGGAATAGCCAACTGGAAGGCTAAAAAGAACAGTAATCATCCTAAATTCAAGAAAAAATATTTTGTACCCCAGAAAAAATTTCAGGAATAACAAGAACAGAAACCATTCTAATGGTAAGAACTTCCAGGGAAGAAAAAATGGTGCTTCTAATAATTCCAATAACTTCAAGGGCAGCAAGGAGGCTTATAACAATCATGGAAACTTCACTAAAAATTTCGAAAGAAAGGAGCCTGTTAAGTGCTGGGAGTGCAATGGCCCACACTATGCTTCAGTTTGCCCAAATTGGAAGAAGCCAAACAGCAATATTCATACTATACAAGATGAAATGACTGTTGGAGACTTTACAAGGACTATGCCCCAAATCAATGCAGCGTTGGAGAACCACCAAGATGATTATCAAACTTCCATGGTGGAAGTAGAAGGTATGGTTAACAAAACCTCTGTAACTATTCTAATAGATCCAGGTGCAAGTCTTAGTATATTTCACCGCAGATAATAGAAAAGTGTAATCTGACTGTTGAAAAGTTTGATAACTCTTGGCTAGTTCAACTAGCCACAGGGGCAAAAAGGAAGGTAAATTGTTGTGCTTTAGATATGAATGATTTTAAAACTACTATTAAATTAAATGTTCTGCCACTTGGCTCATATGACATACTTATTGGTATGGACTGGTTGGAACAACATAGGGTAGTTTTAAACTGTTTTGAAAAAACATTTACGTGTGTAAATAATAATGAATTACCAGTAATAGTTAAAGGTGTTCCTAGGAAAACTGTAATTAGGCAGATCTCTTCCTTACAACTCAAAAGAGCAGTCAGGAAAGGGTGTAAGGCCTATGCTGTAACTATTACAGACTAGGCGAGTAAATCTGAAAAAGATAAAGTAAAAATAGAGGATATTCCTGTGTTAAATGAATTTATTGATGTTTTTCCAGAGGAAATTCCAGGATTACCTACCAGGAGGGAACTGGATTTCACAATTGAGCTGGAACCAGGTGTTGTACCCAGCTCGAAGGCTCCGTATCGTATGAATATTCTGGAACTTAACGAATTAAAATCACAGTTAAAGGAATTGATAGATAAGAAATACATTCGTCCTAGTGTGTCCCCTTGGGGAGCACCAGTAATCTTCGTTAAAAAGAAAGACGGAACCATGCAACTTTGCATAGATTACCGTCAACTAAATAAAATGACAATTAAAAACAGATATCCGTTGCCCCGCATAGATGATCTATTTGATCAGCTGCGTGGAGCTACGGTGTTCTCTAAGATAGACCTGAGATCATGCTATCATCAGGTGAGAATTAAAGAAGAGGACATTTTCAAGATAGCTTTCAGAACTAGGTATGGACATTACGAATTTGTCGTAATGCCATTCGGGCTTACTAATTCCCCAGCCGTCTTTATGTGTCTAATGAATAACATAATGCATAAATATTTAGATAAATTTGTTGTCGTATTCATCAATGATATCTTTATTTATTCTAAAAATGAAGAGGAACATAAGGAACAATTACGGATAGTCTTACAAGAACTGCGAGAGCAACAGCTCTTTGCGAAGTTCAGTAAGTGTGATTTCTTTAGGGATGAAATCCAGTACTTAGGTCACGTGGTGACTAAGGAAGGGATTTCAGTTGATCCTGAAAATATCAGGGCAATCAAAGATTGGCCAGTACCAAAAGACGTAACAGATGTTAGGTCCTTCATGGGAATCACCGGTTATTACCGGAGATTCATAGAAGGCTTCTCAAAAATAGCCAACCCAATCACTTCCTTGCAAAAGAAAGGCAAGAAATTCGATTGGAACTTAAAATGTGAAGAAAGATTTAAGAAACTAAAAACTTTATTAACAACTGCGCCTATTCTAAGAATAGCGGATCCCAATAAGGATTTTGTGGTTTGCACCGATGCTTGTAATGACGGTCTAGGCAGAGTGCTGACTCAGGATGGGCATGTCATTGCCTATGAGTCCAGGAAGCTAAAGATCCATGAAAATAATTATGCCACATATGATTTGGAGTAAGTTGTTGTTATTCATGCCTCAAAAATGTGGCGAAACCACTTAATAGGCAGAAAGTTTACTTTAATGACTGATAATAAGGGTCTGAAATACCTTTTAGATCAGCCTAATCTAAATGCAAGGCAAGCAAGATGGTTAGCCTTCCTAAGTGAATGCGATTTTGAAATTCAACACATAAAAGGAAAAGAAAATAAAGTAGCTGATGCTTTGAGCAGAAATGCAAAATTGAATTTTACAACAGCAATTAGTACTTATAATTCTGATTTAAATGAACAGCTAACTGAAGGGATAAAATTGGATGAAATTTATCAAAAATTACAAGCTATAGCTAAAGAAGAACCCACAGAAAGTTTAATTAAGGGTTATAGTTTAAATAAAGATGGATTTTTATTGTTTAAGGACAGACTGTATGTGCCTAATGTGTCTAAAGTTAAATTTTTGATTCTGTATGAAGTGCATAAAACCCCTTACTCAGGGCATCCAGGCTACCAGAAGACTGTCACCATGTTGAGAAAAGATTATTTATGTCCTAATATGAAATTTGAAGTAGCTGAGTATATAGCTAGATGTTTGGACTGTCAACAAGTGAAGACAGAACATCAACATCCAGTTGGGTTATTGCAACCTTTGCCTATTCCTAGTTGGAAGTGGGAAATAATCAGCTTAGATTTCATTACTGGATTACCTAGAAATCAAAATCAGAATGATTCAATTATGGTGGTAGTAGATAATTTAAGTAAAGCAGCACATTTTATTCCTGTTAAAACCACTTACAAGGCTGCAAATATAGCAGACATTTTGTTAAAGCGGATTTTTCGACTACATGGTGTACCGAAGGTTATTATTTTAGACAGGGATCCTAAATTCACAGGGAATTTCTAGAAATCCTTGTTTAAAGGATTAAACACAACACTGAATTTCAGTACTTCTTTCCATCCTCAGAAGGACGGACAGACTGAAAGAGTTAATCAGGTGTTGGAAGATCTGTTAAGAATGTACGTCAAGGATCAACCAAGTAAGTGGGAGGATTACTTGCATTTAGCAGAATTTGCATACAACAATAACTATCAATCATCAGCTAAGTTCAGTCCTTTTAAAATTCTATATGGGCGTAAATGTAACACTCCTATCTCCTGGAATAATCCAGTAGATAGATTAGTGTTGGGACCCGAATTATTAAAAGAAATGGAACAGATTGTAAAACAAGTGCAGGAGAACTTGAAGGTTGCCCAGGATCGGCAAAAGAGCCAAGCAGATTTAAAAAGAACTCCTAAAGAGTTCCAGGTGGGTGAGCACGTGTTCATAAAGGTAAGACCAAAGAAGAGCTCCCTAAGACTAGGGAGCTGTGCAAAATTAGCACCACGTTACTGTGGTCCGTTTGAAATTTTATCTAGAGTTGGTCAAGTTGCATATCAGCTAGCGTTACCACCTAATTTAAAAGTGCACAATGTTTTTCATATTTCTATTCTAAAAAAATATGTTCATGATGCTACTCGTGTGATTGATTGGAACGTTGTACAGGTAGAACCAGAAGGGGAAGTTCTGGTGGAACCGGACTGTATCCTCGGGAGGAGAGAAATTACTCTGCGGAACCGCACAATTGGACAGTTGAAGGTGCAATGGAAGCACCTTAGTCCTGAAGAAGCTACCTAGGAACTGGAAAGTAAGATGCGGGAAGCATACCCGAATCTGTTCCAGGAGGTTGCAGAGGATAAGGAATAAGTAACATCGAGGACGATGTTACATTTTAAGGGGGTGTGTATGTCACATACCCCAATTTTGTAAAATTATGTAAATTGTTTTATTATATTTCTGAGACATTATGTTAAACTTAATCCTAAGTAGGGATTGATGACTCAGCAGAGTCAACAGTAATGGAGTGTAATTTAGAATATTTTATTATTAATAAATAAATTATGGAGACAACAGCATGGGAGAGCTGTTAAAAGAGGTTACTGGTCAAACTGGTGGATGGAACTAGGTGGAAAGGCAAAATACAAGTGGCAGCATCCTCAAACACTTCCTAAGTTGCAGGTGGAAACTTCCCTATATTTGGGGTCATGATTCCCCAAGAAAGTGGAATCAGAGCAGGTGGCTCATTAAATGACAGTTAACCCAACAAAGACCTAGGCAATATTTTAAAAGTACTCAATGAAGAGAGCTGAGGCTACTCAGTTATTTTCCAGAGAGAATTCATTCAGGTGAATGTTATTCAGGAAATTCATTGAGGAAGAGGGAAATACAGTAAGGAAGTTGTTTAAAGAGGATTGCTGCAGTAACTTGAATTCATTACAGCCTTTGGAGCTGAGAGAACTGACTGATAGTTCTGAGTTAATACTGAGTTTGAATACTGGTATCTGACATTGCTGCACCTAGTTCCATCCAGGGAGACCAGAGCAAGCTCGGGGGTCCTGAGAAGTCGTTGTCTGAGCGCTCTCCAGGAGTTGGTAGGGAGGAACGGCCTCCCATTGCTGTTGTTGTCCACAGCTTAAACAGGTTCCTGTCATTTATTTCTTTATGTTTACTGAGTATGAATGGATGCATGTTATGTTTATTTATATGTCTGAGTAGTTAGTTAGTTTCAGTAAAGTTAGTATCTCAGAATATCAATAGTTATAATTGTTAATAGTTACTGTGTTTTTCCACATCTGGTATCACCAGACCGTACTCCAGCACAGTATCTCGGTGTTGAGAAGTAGTATTCTTCTGAACCGAGTTTCCTATATTACTTGCAGTTACTACAAGTGTTCTCACAAGTTTATAAGTTATTTTCTTACAGTCTTAAAAAATATTCCTAGTACTGTACCTTTGTTTTCTGTAAATACTAGCTGTAATAAAGAAAAGATAGACTAAGTATCTCTGCAGTTTAAATTTTATGATTGTTATCTTCTAGTTAAAAACTTATCTGTTCAATGTTACAGTTAAATCCTATTGGTATTAGTCTGCAATATAGTTAAGAATGCAATTATCTAATTACTGTATACTCTTTTAATTAGCTAATTCAAGCATATTTCATAACTGTTATTCTATTTTTAAATATGGTAAATGAATGCTATCATATACACATGTATTTTTATAGATATGTATATGAAAAATATACTTTAATATTAAATAAGTATTATATAGAAATATTCAGGTATTACAACTAAATAAAGAACCCAAACCAAACATTGGATAAATAACATTAAATAACAATCATAGTAATATTGACAAGAAGTAATATCATTATTGAATCACCCATAATGTTTCTATATTATATACATCATAAAAGTAACATTCAAAGTAATATATTATTATTACAATTATAAACCTAGTCTATTTATACTCAAGATATAAATAAATAAAGTTCATGTATAAACTAGTCATACTCTGTGTATCATAAAGAAAATAAACATTACTTAAAGACAATGGTAATATCTAATAAGAATACAACAGGTCTTTTTAATTTGAAAAGATTATACTTGCATTTACAATATTATAACATGGCCTACAATAATGCAAGAAAATAATATAAACAGCTACGATATTGGTATAAGGGTATAAACCCTATATACATTTATAATTTAAAAATTTAATACGTTTTTTAACAGTAAACATTGTAAAAGAATTTATTAATAGTATTATAACACAGTTATGCAGAACCGTAAATTGCTCGAATGCCGAGCTTAACCATTAAGGTTTAAACCCTTTATTTTTATTTTGCTCACAGTCAACCACGGGGTCTATAATGTTAATTCTTAAATGTCAGGTTGAGCAACTGACTGAATCCCAACTGTAAAAATTAGGGTTGGACCCTATAAGTTTGGTGTATACAAATAAAACAAATATTAAGAATAAAAATAATATTTTCACTTACGGCAGCATTTTATATCCACAGTCTAAGCTTTTATAAACCCTTGTATTTTCCTGTACAGAGCTTAGATACAAAATGCATATAATAAACAAACTCAAGATGCAGGAACGCTTTTAATAAGTCGTATTACAAAACTTCAGGGTGAAAACCCTGAACTATATAAGAGTACAGCAAGAAAAACAAAAGGGGAAAAACAAAAGGGTCAAGGCCGTAACCTCATCTACAGGCAGGATTATAGCCAGTGCCTTTCTTTCTATTTATGGTATTTCTTTTACAGTAATCTTAAACACCAAAGAAGGACGAAAAATTACAGTATCGACCGGAGTCGCAACACCCATGCATAGCATAGGGTTTAACTTGTTAAAAATTCTTTTTAGCATACAGTTAAAATATTAAAACGGAGCTGAAGTAACCACCAGAATTCACGCCACTCAAACCCTTCACTAACAGCACTAGTAAAACCAGTAAGGAGGAACGCCATGGTGGAGACCAGGCTTACCGGGGAGAAGCCAATGGGAAAAACTTCGTGTATTCCTTTCCTCAAGTAAAGGCCCAACCTGTAATGCAAAGAAACAGTATGTTATTTTTTTTTAAACCCTTAACATTTTATTATTTAAAGTTGTATTCATGGAAAACAAAAAGACTGAATTGTAGCTTACCGGCGAATTAAAGGAAGTGCAGCCACCGTGAATAAACTGCTAACCACGAACAAAAGATACATAAACCCTTCCTTTGTCACCGAGAAGGGAGAACTGGCAGAAGTAAAGGATACCTTCCACGATAGAAGCTTGCCAGTATCAAGCCGAGAGTTACACTCACACTGCAACAGAGTCGATAATGGCGCCGAAAGGAAAAACCATAGGTTTTTAAACAACCTTATGGCCACCAACAGCAAACTAATAACTCTCACACAATGCAGGAGACGAGCACCAAGGACTGGAGCAGCAAGCAAGCTGTTATCAAACAGTGCAACGGCGAAAATTGGTCCAGGAGGGTTCACAGAACGACCAAGCCCGAAGGCGAGGGAGAAATGGCAGTTTAGGATTAAGTCAATGAATATATAACACCAATACATGGCTCTAGAGTGACCACGTAAGTGCTTTAATAATTTGCTTGTGGTGGGTCAAACTCTATTGTTTCTACGACGAGCTGCCATCATTTGTTTTTCAAACAAATCATTGCATGGATTTTCCATTTGGTCATTACACTATGGTTTCACCTGCCATATAATTCACAATCATAACATTAGAATAATGCTCTTAAAACTATACATTGTAATTATTAAACCTTGCAATTTGAAAATCTTAGAACTTCGCACTTTATACATTACAAACCATGTATTGTAGATTATTGTTCAAGATTAAATCTTGAAGTGTTTTAAAACATAGAAGATTTGATTTTCATTATAAATATTATAAGGCTTTGGGTAAAGTTCTAAGTTGTAAGTGGTCCATAAAACTTACCAATATATAGCCATCTACCCTAGTCTAAGTTTATAAGATAAGGGAGTGATGTTAGATGTAGTAGTTTACAATTCTACTACTATAATGCCAATTACTATAGCCTTGCTTAGATGGCAAAAGACTTGTCATTTTCTCTTCCTATGACTTAACTTGTAATAATCAAGTTATATAACCCACAATTTTGGAGTAGGGTTACTCTAGCCCCTTTTATTTGTTATTATTAATATAATAACAACTTCTTAATAGCTTTAGATTCTTTATGGTAACATTTAGGCTTTTGTTATCCTTCATGTTCAAAGATTTACAAAGTTTGGTAAGTGGAGTATGACTAACAGTTTATGTAAATGGTTTCACCATTCTTGATGATAGTTTAATCTAGAAAACTCATAGTAAGTTTGATTATGATAATATAGGACTAATTCTAAAGGTGCTCATAGAATTTATTCAGTTATTGATCATGGAAATAGAGATAGTTTTCCATTAATACAAACTCTTAAAATGATTAAGAGAAGGCATATATCTAGCAGAAAATCCTGTAATTGCTGGAAGTAAGAAAAGTATATATTGATATTATCTAACTTCAGATCTTTATAATTGTAATTGCAAATCAAAACATATCCTGAATTTTAAAACTTGGCATGATGTGGTAACATCAGATAAGTAAAATAGGACTGAACATGGTAACCCAGTTTTAATTATTGTGCTAGATAAGAAATATTATGATTGCATTACAATAAACTCAATAATGATCAAGTATTCCATAGGGATACTTAATTCAGTTATTATAAAGGAAAATAGCTATCTTTTCTCTGGAAATGCTAACTTTCTTTCAGTAAGATCTTCAGGAGAATTATAGGAAAAGATTTACCTGTAAAATCTTGATAAACTGGCTATCATGTATTTATACTTTTACTGAATAAATTGGTACAGCATTTTGTTATCTAATACTTTAAAAGATCTGTTAACAGCGACCCGAACTTTACCTGTATATCTATCAGAGAAAGAAAAACTGCTGCATTAGCTCGAAAGCTAAGTAAGCCCAGTCTGTCATAGCAATCCCCCTTGTGGTTGCAAACAGAAAACAATCAGTAACTGACAAGAAACTCATCATATAATTTAAGCACATGTAAAGATCATTCAGTTACAATTATAGTAACATAAACTAATCAAACAGTTAATATATGCAATTAATAGATTATATGTTATTTTTAAAAAATTTAATTTTGTCGAAATTTTTGGGGTTTTGACAACAAGTATGGAACTTATATAGAATTCAGACCTCTTTTGGGACACTCCTCCCAAGCCTGAGACCATGCAAGCCGAAAGACTGTTCGAGACATTGCTGGCCCAGTTGAAAATAGTCCCCTGGGTTGCAACATAAAAAATGATGGGCATCCATTCCAGTTTGAAGAACCTGCCATGGGCTCTCCCAAAAACTCTATTAATCATTAAAGCTATGAACCTATATGGGGTTCTTAAGCTTGCAGTATCATAATCACCCGTCGGCCTGGTTCTGGAATGTTTTCCGGGCAACAGCATTCTTTTCATAGTTTCAACAAGGTCCATTCTAACATTGTTCAGCCAATCATCAGATAAAAACACTTGTGCTTCTGGAAGGTGATAGGCCAGAGCTACATATCCGGGGCTATAAGCAGCATAGCCCTATTTTTCAACATTCTCCAGGATCATTGTTGTTACATCTGCTCAAGGCCGAATCCAACCAATTACTTCAGAGCATGGGAATAGCTCTGGCCTGGTGGAAATATTCATCAGTGAGGATCTCTCTATGTTGGCATATATGGATTCTTCTTCCAAGCCCATATCAGGAACTTCTCTGCGCATGATCAGCCTGTAAATCTCCCCCCACTGGTATTCAGGTTCGACACCAGATATACACTTAGTGTCTTCGTATATGTATTATGTTTTTGTGACAACTTCCACTTCTGGCTCCTCCTCGACCACAGGGGCCTTCTTCTTTTGCCTCTTTGACATTGTGGACTCTCCCTGCCATAAAATTGTAACATTAAGCCATTTTCGGCTGAGTGACAAACTTGGAGACAACAATGTGTAGTGTGTCATTTCTTCTATGTTTAACATGATGAAATTAGCTAACCGATACAACTACGTGAAAATCTAACACTGATGTATGATACCAAACAATTTTAACAACAAAAGTCGAGGCGGAAATAAATCTACATTAACATGAAACAAACTTCGGCTCTCTACGGGTGCCATGGTCGTTGCGCAGCGTGGGAAGGACAAGGGAAAACCATGCAAGATTTACGATGTGTCTTTAGGAAGAAACGTCATCTGTGCAAACTATGGTCAATAACTATGTGCAGTGATACACCCCCCTCCCCGGCCTGGGTTCGATACTGAGCGCGAATGGGGTTGCGTGGCGCCGCGTAGGCAACACGGCTGGGGTTTAAGGATACGGGTAGCACCAAAATGGGACAAACGGACCGAGCCCCATAGGGAGAGGTAGTGAAAAACCTACTCCTAACCAACATCATCACACAGGGCGGTTTGGTGTAGACAGCGTAACGGCTTTCTGCACCAAACCCCCTCATTCTCTATGCGCAGGGTTGCAAAACAAACGGCGATGGGGGAAAAACTACTCTGCGGTTCAAACCGCCCTCCCACGGCCAATTAAGATAAAAAATACCCACCTATATAAGCATGTAACTAACGGGGCCAAGGAAAAACGGTCGCGAACAAACCCAACCATTGAAAACAACCAAAATCTTAACCGGAATGGGAAAAGCAAATACGAGCCTACCTGGCACTGCAGCGTGTAACCGGCATGGAGAAACCTGTCAAGCTCCCAACGTTGAGACATCTGGAACGCAGGTATCGAGAATGGGGGACCGGGCGAACGTGAGCGAGCGACAGCTTGCGACAATTGAAACGGCAGTGGGATAATAAAACATGTCCCGACCCCATACCTATATATAGTCCACATGATGGTGGGGCAAAACATAAAAGCAGACGATGAAAGCCAAACAGATCGGAAGTCGAAAGCACAAACCCTTCCGCAACGCTGGGTGACCAAATCATTACTCTATCCATGGGGACAGCCGAGAGATAATAAACAACGTGTGTCAGAACTTTAAATCATCGGAGCGGAAGCGAGACGGGAGCCGCAACGACAGAACCATGAAGGATAAATCAATCCGCGATGGGTAAAGTCTAAATTGGAAGAAGAAAGACTAACGCATCGGCAAGTTTAGCGCTTCTTTCATCCGCAACGGCGGAACTGTAAAGGATATCACCGTCCGCAACATCGGGGTTTTAAAATGACTGGACCACCGGGAACGATAAGGCTTTCCGCAGCCGCAACGGCGGAAGCCCAAGACTTACGGGATCGACGAAACTATCAAAGCGGGAGTCGAAATCCAAAATAGTAATCAGGAGAGTTAGCAGTTTTCCATTCGTAACTGTGGAAGAAGAAGTAATAAAAAGTGGCCGATGTGAAAACCAACGAAGCCAAAACCGATTATCCATCCGCAACGGTGAGGGGGAAAAGGAAAATACATTTCCGATTCAGTCATGCTGAAAATGCATTTAAAACCAACGATGAAGTTTGATCAGACATTGGATTTTTCTAAGCGTTAGAAGAAAAATTAAAACTAGTGGTAGATCAATCCAAGCATTAGAAAAGTCTCTCTGAAAAGTCCCTAGATCAAACCAAAGAAGAAAATCAAACTAATCTAAGCAAAAGGAGGGTCCCGAAATTTTTTGGAATTTTGGGAAATTGTTGCAGCTGCAACACTTCACTAAAGTTTAACCGCTTGAAGAGAGATCGTTTATCACTATGGATCATCAAGGAAAAATGACCTCCAAGGTTCCACTATTTAATGGTGAGTATTATGCGTTCTAGAATGTTAGGATGAGAAGTCATTTAATGTATATTGGACTTGAAGTTTGGTTATCTATAGAAACAGGGTATGTATATCCAAAATATCCTCCCACATATCTCGAAGGAATAAAATAATTTGGGAACAATGAAAAAGTTGTTAATGCAATATTATTTGGATTAAATAGAATAGTGTTTTCCAAAGTAATGCATTGCAATACAATGAAGGAAATTTGGGACAAGTTGCAGATCATCTATGAAGGAGATACCAAGGTAAAAACGGCCAACTCCAGACATTTAAAGCTCAATTTGGAATTCTAAAAATGAAGGAAGAAGAGAACATAACATGATAGTTTGAGAGAATAGATGAAATTGTTAATGTAATTCAAGGGCTAGGAGCAGAATTGGAAGAAATTGAAATTGTTGAAAAAGTGCTAAGAACAATTCCAATGATTTACAATCCTAAGATTTCCACCCTAGAAGATAGAGAAAATATTGACAAGCTTACAATGAATGAACTATATGGGATTCTCATAGCTCATGAGATGAGGATTGGTCAAGATAACTTTCAAAAGAAGGAAGCATATTTCAAGGCATCTAAAGTAGCCAAGAAGTCCAAAACAATATTCAATCAAAAGACTCTAACAATGAAGAAGCACTTCTTGTTAAAAATCTTAAGAAGGTATGGGTAAGTACAAAGGGAAATTACCCTAAAAATTATTTAACTGTGGGGGAGGTTGATAACTTTACTTCTAGATTCCCTTATCCCAAACATAAAGACAAGTATGAGTGTTCTGAAGACTTCAAGAAGAAAAAATCGGAATATAGGAAGAAAAACAAAAAGAAGACCTTTTACTCCATGGATGATAGCTGCTCAGATGAGTCGAGTGAAGATGAAGAACCTAAAGTTCTATTCATGGGAATAAAGAGGGAAAACCCTGAAGAAGAATCAGAAGGAGTGGTAGACCTTGAAGCAGAACTCATAAGTGCTCTTGAATAATTAAGGAAGTATAAAGGGTGTGCAAACAATTAAAAACCAAAGTGACATAGGTTGAAGAGAAAAACAATGATATAGAAAGAATTATTGTTGACTTAAAAAATATACTTCAAGAAGCTAAAAGGGTTGAAAATATGTCTAGAACAACATCTCAAGAAAAGAGAGCAAGAATTAGAGAAATATGAGGCTAGATTATTCTTACTTCGAAAGAAGATTCATGAAGAATCCTTTCAATTAAAATTTGTGAGCAGCTCAAAAACTCTAGATGACATCCTAAATTGCCAAAGATCATGGCAATAATGAAACTGGATTGGGCTATGACAAAGGAATCAAGTCAAAACAATCCTCTCCCACAATAAAGGTGATGATTGTGGAGCCTAATTTTCCAGATCCAGAGATAGTATTCTGTTGTGTTTGTACCCCGGGTTTACTGTACACTTGTTCCCCAACTTTAGTATTGGGTTAACCATAGTATTTTCCCACGGTATCTCCCCTATAAAAGAAAAGCATTGTAATACAGATGGTTATGGTATGGTATTGTATTGTAGCATTGTAAACAATCTCTGTGATTGTGTGAGAGAGACTGTGAGAGCATGAAGAGGAGGTGAAGTGGTATTGTTGCAGATTGTATCCCTTCACCTTTCTAGACGATAATAAAATGACTGGAAATTTATGAGTGGATGTAGCCCATCGTTTGGGTGAACCGCGTTATATATGTGTCTCTCTATAATGTGTTTAATTTGTTTTGCATCTCGTTTAATGATTTAACTATATATTTGTTATTGATATGCGGTCTTGTTTTCTAACAATTGGTGTCAGATACAAAATGTCTAGTTGGCTGGTAAACTCATAGGAAAGCAGGGTTCCTAGTTCGAGTGGGAGCAATGGTGGAAGAGGGAAATTTTAGGGTCGAGGAATTTAACGGCCAAAATTATCAGTTATGGAAGATGAAAATGGAGGATTATTTGTACTAGAAGGATCTATACCTACCGTTGGGCAGAAAATCAAAACAGTCGACAACTATGAAGGATGAACAATAGGAGGTTCTTGATAGAAAGGAATTGGGACAATATGGTTTTCCTGGCTTCGTCAGTGGCTTTCAATATTTTGAAAGAAAAGAAAACTGAGGGAGTGATGATCGCATTGGAAATCTCTACAAAAAACCCTCGGTTTCCAACAAGGTATTTTTAATGAAGCGTTTATTTAATATGAAGATGTCGGAAGGTGGATCTGTTGCTAACCATTTAAATGAGTTTAACACACTTATCAGTCAGTTAAGTTCTGTAAAATTCAACTTTGATGATGAGGTTAGGGATGTTCTAATATTGTGCTCATTGCCAGAAAGCTGGAATAGCGTGGTCATGGCTGTAAGTAACTTTGTCCCTAGTTCAAACACTCTTAAGTTTGATGATGTTGTTGGTGTTATTCTTAGTGAGGAAATGCAAAGAAAAAGAACAGGTGAGACATCAGGTAATGTGTTGACCATGGAGAGAAGAGGGAGACAAAATGAGAGAGGATGGAGCCCAGGAAGTCGTAGCGAGTCTAAAAAGGGTAGATCCAAGTCCAGATTCAGGTAAAATAAATAAATAAATAAAATAAAATAATTGGAACTATGGTAAGAAAGGACATCTAAAGAAAGACTGCAGATCACCAAAGACGAAAGGTGAGAGGTAGCAAGAGACTACTCAGGAAGCGAATGTAGCAGGTGATGTGTTACCAGATGCTTTGATTCTTGCATTAGATAATACTAGTGATTACTGGGCAGTAGATTCAAGGGCTTCATGTAATGCTACACCCCATAGGAAATTCTTTCTTGATTATGTTCAAGGTGATTTTGGACATGTTTTATTGGGGGATGATGAACCATGTAAAATTGTTGGAAAAGGTAAGGTACGGATTAGGTTAAATAATGGAATTGAATGGCTACTAAAAGATGTAAGGCACATTCCTGCTATGAAAAGAAATCTGATCTCAACAGAGCAGTTGGGAGATACCGATTGTTTTTCTACATTTGGAGAAACGTGGTGGAAGATCATTGAAGGATCACTAATAATAGAAAAAGGAGATAGGGTAGGTACATTATATTTATGTCCTCATAATACTGATTATTCTATATATGTAGTTTCTGCAGAAAAAGGTGCGGCGTTGTGGCATCATAGGCTTGGCCACGTGAGTGAGAAGGGAATGTGGATTCTCCACTCAAGGAAACTGCTTCCATATTTGAAGCAGGTAAGTTTGGAGTTCTTTGAGAATTGTGTTTATGGAAAACAAAAGAGATTTATATTTCTCAGGGTTGGGAAACAAAAGAAGAGTGAAAAGTTAGAGCTTGTCCATACAGATGTATGGGGACCAACTCAGATACAATCTCTTGTTGGCTCTCGTTATTATGTTATTTTTATTGATGATGCAACTAGAAAAACTTGGGTTTATTGCATTAGACAAAAATATGATGTGTTTGATACTTTTAAGAAGTGGAAAGCTTTGGTTGAGAATGAGACAAGAAAAAGGTTGAAATGTCTCAGATCTGATAATGGAGGTGAATACTGCAACAAGGAGTTTCACAGTTACTGTTCACATAATTGGATTCACAAAGAGAAGACAGTCCATGGAACACCACAAGAAAATGGTGTGTCAGAAAGGATAAACAAAACAATCATGGAGCGTGCAAGGTGTATGAGATTGCATGCAGGGTTTCCCTTACATTTTTGGGCTGATGTTGCAAACATTGTTGTTTATTTAATAAACAGAGGGCCTCCATGCACTTTGTATGGTGGAATTCCAGAGTAGGAATGGACAGGTAAACATGTAAAATAATCATTTCTAAGAAATTTTGGTTGTGAAGCATTTGTCCATATTGATAAACATGATAGAACAAATATTGAACCTAAATCCAAGAAATGTACCTTTATTGGATACGGGGTTGATGATTTTGGCTATCGCTTCTGGGATTTTGAAAATTGCAAAATCATTAGGAGTAGAGATGTAGTATTCAATGAAAAGGTTATGCACAAATATCAGTTGCAGGGAAAGAAAGTGGAAAAGGAAAACACAGAATACACTGTGCTTGATGAAATCAAATAAAATGAAGTTCCAAAGGCACCAAAAAATCAAGAGCAGCAGCAAGTACCTGAAACTACTGCAACTGTAAGAAAATATACCAGGTTAAGTAGACCCCCTAAACGATTATGTCCTTCACTGTATTATTTATTGATGATTGATTCTGGTAAACCAGAATGTTATGAAGAATAAATGCCGGTATAAACTAGAAAGAAGTAGGAGAAATGCATGAATGAGGAGATGGACTCATTGTTAAGAAACCAAACTTTGGGATTTGGTTCAGTTTCCTGCATAAAAAAGGTCATTGCAGAATAAATGGGTTTACAGGTTGAAGGTGTTGGAGACATTTACCACCATACACACTCATTTTGGTCAATTTGGCCTAGTTAAACCATTATCCTAAGTTTTATTCACTTAATTGAAATCAGAGGAGCATTGTATGACATCAGCATGAGCACATCCACGCCTACCTTCAGTCAAGGAGGCCAACTAAGCCTTCTCCTTCATTCGGGGAGGCTAACTGGAGCACTCCGGGGGTGATATGAGTGTCATAAATGCACTTAATTAATAACTGATTGTTATGATCAGTTAAATAGAGCAGTGAAGGCGCCACCTTTCATTAAATTTATTATTTAATTAATATTTAATGAACTGGAGTCAATAGGGGTGCCTCCAATTACTTCTGATGTTCAGTTACACTTCAGTTAACCTCATCGGGGTTCATTGGAGTCATTGATGTGCTACCACTTGTTGGTTGGCTTGCAATGACATGTGTCTGAGCTAATTTCAGTTACACTCACTCATTTATTGCACTCTGACTTCAGTTAGGACTCAGTTGAGTCAATTAGGGTTTTGATCAGTGGTTAACTTGAGTGTTTACTGTGGCTTACATTCAGTTAAGCTAGACTCACTCATTCAATTCGAATGACCTCCTTGGGAATTCGAATTGTCTTGGCATTCATGCATCTGGCATGATTATTGTATTGTATCATCATTCTTTCATTTGATTATACATAGCTACTACTTCCATTGCAGCACCATTTTGCCAATTTTATGCATATTTGTTTGTATTATTTGTGAGACTAAGTTTTCAGTTCCTAGACCACTGTGACAAATTACTGTGGTATCAGATCTCATGATGGGACGAAGCTCATATCTCTCAAAAATAAGGTTTTTTATAGATCTTTCATGGAAAATTAAGCAAAGCTCAAAATTTCCAACACTACACCAGAAGCCAAGGCTTACCACTTAATACCCCAAGTAAGGAAATTGTTGGTCAAGCTTGCTTGATCAACTGTGTTGGGTGTGATGAAAGCCTAAAATGTCTAGGCTATCCGACCTTACGGTGCCCCTTTTTTGTGATTTGTAGGTTTTTAATAGGTGAAAACATTCGCTCCAACAGTTTCGGATGGCTTCTTCTGTAGAACTCTTGACTCCGTTCAATTTCCACTCATGGAAAGGAGACATGGAGATCCAGCTACGTGCCAGAGGACTCTATAGGGTCACTATGGACACTAAATAATAGCCTACTTCTATGACAGACAAAGCTAGATTCTTGAACAAGAAAGATGAAGCATTCAGATTCTTGTGCCTCTCTGTTTCCCGGGATCTTCTTTTCCATCTGTTGGAGCAGGGCCCGCAGCTACAGGAAAAGATGCTATATCTGGAAAAGAAAGTCAAAAGAAACAGTACAAGAAGCGGCTAAGAAGAGAGAGCTCAACCACTACACTTAAGACAGTGGCGAATACAGGAGGGCTGAGCTACCCTCATAAAGGAAAAGGAGCAACGGGCCGAGGTATTGAAGACACAGGACAGAAGGGGAGCGACCGAGGAAGCGGCGCCCATACCCACAATCAGCGTCGGGAAGCGTGGAAGACTGCAGAGAGCTACAGTATGACCAGTAAGCGGCAGTTCAAAGTACAGATGCACCGACTATCACAGTTAGGGTTTTTGGGTTACTATTGGAATAGGCCCACAGTTTTGTATTAGGGTGAGACCTTCGGGACACCTATTTAAGCATTTATTTTGTATTGTAAAAGATTAGATAGTTAGACAGTTAGACAGTAGAGAAAAAGATAGCTAGTTCTTTAGTCATCTGTATTGTAAGATATTGAGAAAGAGTCGAACTCTGGTTCTGTATTCAGTCTGTATTATCCTACTATAACCAGTAGCCAACTCCTTGAGTATGAATGTAATAATCCGTAGGGATTGAGAGAGAGAGAGAGAGAGAGAGAGAGAGGATATATTGTAAGAAGAAAGCAGAATAGAAAGAGAAGAGATCTAAGAGAGAAGGGCTCCAACTGAGGACGCGGAGTTTCCCAGAAGATCTCGAGCTGCATAATAGGTTGCAACGGAACTATGTTTACCCTCTCAAGATATAATATAAAAACCAATTCCTGTGGACGTAGCTTCCTCCTTGGAAGTGAACCATGTAAAATCAATGTGTTGTGTGACTGTTTCATGTGATTGTGTTTACGTATTTGCTATCTGTTACCTGTTACATGAGCTTAGCTAATTGTTAATGAATGTGTGTATGCTACCCTTCAATTTACAGTAACGTAGAAGGATAAATGTGAGTTGGATGTGTTAAGTATTCTGCATATAAGTTCATTAGTGTTTGATTCAGACCATAACAGTTACAGTGTCAAGTGTTTCCTGTATATTCAGTTCAGCAAGTTGAGCGCAATAGATGTTGAGCATATTAGATGGTAGAAGCTAAGTGAAGTTGTTAACACCCTTGTGAATGTTAGCTGAGCTAGTATAAGAGAGAAAGGAAAGTCATTGGACCGTGAGAGTTGGAGAGTCCTATTGAGTCTTACCAAAGAAGTTATCGCGGTGCAGAAGGGCGATATCACACTGCCGGAGGAGCCGCGGTGTGGGATATCGCAGGTAAAGAGTCAAGTAGAAGAGAATTTTTGCGCATCGTCGGAGAAGTCGTGATGCGATAAGAGTCAGTCTCATAGCAGAGTCTGCTCGAAAGAGAGATACAGCGTTATGAAGAGAAATCACACTGGTTAACCAGAGTCAAGAGAAACCTAGGATGCTACAGAACCTAGTTGAGGACACGTGAGTCTTCAGCCACCCCATCTAGGATCACTTTGGGTGAGACTTCAAGCCGTTTTGTGGTCTATCGCCGAAAGGGCCAGTGAGCTAGGGGTTTTGTTGGTACATTACAGTAAACCCAGGTCTACCCATAGATAACCAACAAATGTTTCTATTTCCGGTTTTGAACAAATTGAAGAGCTAATGTTCTGTTGGCATCCTACTAAAGAATAAATTAACCACTGGGTTGAGTCTAAGGAGAGAAAATTTGTTGAAAAAGAAAACAAGAGTCCTAGGCTTAGTACAGAGGACTGGTTACAAAAACATATCTTCACAGACCTGCATACGATATTTTTTGCGACCTATGCAAATGAGTTGTACGATTGGTTATCAAAGTTGACTGATAAGAACATATTCAAGAAGAAAAGGAACATTGTCTAGACACCGGAGCTGATTCACACCGTGAAGAGCGTTGATAATCCCATTTTGTGGGTAGTAGACTTCTGGCTTGTGAGTTTGCTGGAAGGTTTCGTTACATAGTTTGTAGTTGATCAAAGAAAGAGTTTCAGCAAAGCGGAGAGGTACTTCTTCAAAGGATATCGCGATAAGTACTTGACCTCTTTAAACTTGTTCCTTAAGATTTTATTACATGAAAAAGGAGTATTGGATATATTCTCAGATGAATGAATTAAGTAAGTGTAATGTCATAAGAGTTTGAGAGTGATTTTGAAGAAATTGGATGTACACGTAGTGGTAAGAAGTATAAAGTAGATTTCATATCTTCCTTCTTTGAAGAAGTTCAGACAGTACTAGAGAACAGAGTCAAAATAATAGAGAAAGAACAGTAGGGGGTATCCCTTACCACCCTTATACCCCACAGAAAGCAACCGGGACTCAGAATAATCCCGCAGGAACTCTATCTAGTAGTTCACACACAGTACATACTACATTTACACCATCAAGTGGTAGTAACACAACAAATCAGAATCCACCACGTAGAAACAGAATGGGGGATGATATGAAGTTACCTACCTTTAAAGGTACAGGGGCAGAAGACCCAGAACAGCATTGGTTCCTATGTGAAGCCGTATGGACCATTAAACAGATCCAAGATGATAATACTAAACTTGTCCAGTTGGCTACTACACTTAGAGAACGAGCTTTAACATGGTATATGAAATATACGACAGCACAGCCCAAAACGCTCGTACAGGTCAAGACCACCATGATTAAGGAATTTAAGAAACCTAAGTCTGAGTCACAATGTATTACAGAACTTAAAGACATCAAACAGTTACCCACAGAGTCAGTATGGGACTTTGATCAGAAATTTAAATCCCTTATAGACCAAGTTAGCTTTGAGTTTGCGTTGGAGCAGCATAAGGAATGGTTCATCGCAGCACTGCTCCTTCACATCATACTTCCACTAATGAAGCAGAAACTCCATACGCAGGATGAAGCGTTGGAGATGGAAATGAAACTAGAGGCTTCACCTCTAGCTGAGACTAGTACTTGTATGGCAAACTTACAAAATCAGTTAGCCAATCTCACTTTACAGCTGCATGAGATTAAGA
This sequence comes from Pseudotsuga menziesii, assembly GCA_001517045.1. Classification (NCBI taxonomy): domain Eukaryota; kingdom Viridiplantae; phylum Streptophyta; class Pinopsida; order Pinales; family Pinaceae; genus Pseudotsuga; species Pseudotsuga menziesii. The sequence goes on along the minus strand of LPNX010957872.1, from coordinate 41,946 downwards.
AAGGAAAAGAGGTTGCACAAGAGTTATGGTGTACAAAGTGTGAAGGACAGGGCCATACTAAAGATAATTGTCCAGTATTTGTTGAGTATTTAGCAAGTGGGGCTCCTAACCCCTTAGTACAGAATCAAGGGCCATGGTGTGAAATCTGTAAAACAAGAGGACATAGACCACAAGAATGCCCTTTACTTCAGAAGTATGTACAGACTCCTAGGAACTTATACTGTAACTTATGTAAGTCAGTAGGACATGATGAAAATAACTGCAGAGCTTATGATTTCATGATAGAGAGAAAACATGACTCTACAAATTCCAATCAGAGACATCAGGTCCAGCAGCAAGACTACAACATGAACCGGATCATGTTGGCCATGGAGGAGGATTCATAGGATGAGGTCGTGGTGGAGGCTTTGGCCATGGTGGAGACTTTGGTCGTGGCCATGGACCGATTATTTGTTACAACTGTGGAGCCATAGGACATTGTGCTAGGGATTGTCAGAACCCTGCTACGACATGTAAATATTGCAAGTCCTATGATCACACTATAGAATAATGTCCTATCTTGATAGCCAAGATTAGGGACCTGAAGCCAGCGGTAAACTAGAATATTCAGCTTATTGCTGCTGAGCAGAAAGAACCAGAACCAAGAGTCAATATTGTGACTCGTAGCGGTGCTTCTACTAGTAGGACATCGCAGGATGCAGAAAAGAATACAGGTCTGGAGTGGGTGCGTAAAGCCACTAATAAATCAACACCACTTGACCTACAGAAGAACAAAGAAACATTTCAGCAAGCTAAAACTTTCTTTACTGAACCTACACCATCAGGATCGCAGGTATTGCCTTGTAGGGGTGTACCGTAGCAGCAACATTGTGGCATTAGTCTTGTGCAGACATCGCAGGCTACCACATCAAGAAGGTGCGAATAAGATGAGCTGACAGGAAGTGTCAAATCCTTCCTGCGGAGCTGTTTAAAACTCGTCAGAAATGAGAAAGCTATCGGAGATATTTAGCGCATCATAGACCAGTACCAGCAACCTTCTTCTGTGAGCAGTATGCAGCATGTTGTTCATAATATTATGGGCCATATAAGAACCGAAAGAGAAATGAGACTCACAGCGCAAATTGGAGAATTTGAAATGGATGAGGTAATCCTAGACTTAGGATCAGAAGTAAATGTTCTGACTAAGCAAACATGGGAACAGATGGGTAGCCCTAAGTTAGCCAGATCACCTATCCATCTGCGACTAGCCAATCAGTAGAGGGTATCACCACTGGGTCGATTACCGCAAGTACCAGTTGATATTGATGGAGTTCGCAGCTTTGCAAACTTTGAAGTCATAGAAATCATTGGCGATAGTAGACCATATCCAGCTCTACTAGGTATTGATTGGGTAATCAATAACATGGCTGTTATCAATTTAAAGAAAAGACAAATGACCTTTGAGGATAATCAGATTGAGTCATCGCACCGTTGGATCCTTTTCAGGGTCCTCGTTATATTGAACCTATCAGAGCAGAGGAACAGGTGCGTAATATGGAAAGCCTCTATCAGATGACTGCTAATCAGAGTGATTACATCAACCCCACCGCAGAAGGAAATATTAGTTGGCGATGCGATAGCTCATGTGCATCAAATTCAGATGTTGGCTTAGAAAATTGGCAGAATAGACTTTACGAAGTCTCAACTCGCAGATGTGCGTTTATGACTAATTCACTGCGATGGATTGGCGCAGAGGTTAAGGATATTCCATCATTTCATGGCTTAGTGGATGTTAATGACTTTTTACAACAGTTTGAGCAGGAAATTCCTCATGAGCAGAGGATGGTAGCTATTGACCTTGCAGTCAAAGACACACCTGCAAGATGGTGGCATGCACATAAAGAACATATCACATCATGGGATGATTTTAAGAGATTGATGGCGATCAAATTCTCTAATAACAAGTAGCCTTTACAGCAGAAATATACAAGAGAAAGTGACCCCAGGTCACATATTAAGATTTGTGAACAGAGTTGGTTGGAAATTCCAGAGGATGAATGGGTTCACCTATTCATTCACACTTTAGACACAATCCCAAGGAATTGGTACACTGAAACAGAGTTGCGCAGAGGAACTATTTCATGGCCAGTTATGATAGACAGCTTTCTACTCACTTTCACTTTTGAATCTGAGTATCCAAGCATTGATCAAGCTCTAGGTAGTATAAAGACTAAGATATTTGAAGATTGTACCCTGCCAGTGTATACTCAGCCTGATTGGGTCGTCCAGTTAGAACAATCGCTAGAGTGTTACAACTTTGTAGAAGAGCCAACGGATGAGGATGAGAATCCTCGTAGTATCAACATTCCAGAGTCTGAAGGGACTCGTGAAGTTTATGGACCAAAGCTAGAGTTTCCAGCTGTCACAGAACCTATCAAGATTAAAAAGATCAATATTGGCATAGAAACAGAACCAAATTTTGCCTCTATTGGAGACTATTGGGATGATGAAATAGTAGGACACATCGCAGATCTGTTACATGACTATTAGGACCTATTTCCCACTAAGTTCACAGAGATGAAGGGAATAGTAGGATATTTGAGAGTCATGCGGATTCCTTTGAAAGAGGATGCTAGGCCAGTTAAGCAGCATCCATACAGATTGAATCCTCGCTATAAAGAAAAAGTTAAAGATGAGATTGATAAGATGCTAGAAGCAGGCATTATTGAACCAGTAGAAGAGAGCGAATGGGTCAGTCCCATGGTTGTGCAGGAAAAGAAAACTAAAGGAGAAATTAGGATTTGTGTTGATTTGCGCAAACTCAACGACGCATCACTTCATGACCCATTTCCGACACCTTTTATTGATGAAGTTTTAGACAATGTGGGAGGACGGGAGATCTATTCATTCACTGATGGCTTTTGAGGCTATCACCAGATAAGAATCCATCCAGAGGATCGACATAAGACCACCTTTGCGATAGAATGGGGGTCATTCCAGTATACAATAATGCCCTTTGGTCTTAAAAATGCACCAGCTATCTTTTCTAGAGTAGTAGTTGCTGTATTCAAGGAATACATCCATAAATTCTTAGAAGTCTATTTTGATGACTGGATTGTATTTGGATTAATCGAAAAGCATATAGGAGATTTAAGGCTCATGTTAGAGAAATGTAGGCAATATCATATTTCTCTTAACTTGAAGAAATGTATATTATGTGAGCCATTTGGTATTTTGTTGGGTCATATTGTTTGCAGACAAGGCTTGATGGTAGATCCTGCAAAGATTGCCATCATTGTAAATATTCTAGCACCCAACTCAGTCAAGAAATTGAGGACAGTGCTTGGTCATACTGGATACTATAGAAAATTAATCAAAGGTTATGCAAAGATCACAGCGCCTATGGAAAAGCTGTTAAAGAAAGACATGAACTTCCTATGGAATGAGTAATTCCAGCAAAGTTTAGACACTCTTAAAGAGAGGATGGTTACAGCACCTATATTAGTATTCCCAGATTGGAACAAGCCATTTCATGTACATTTGGATGCATCTGGCATCGCACTAGGGATTGTCTTAACACAGCTAGGAGAAGGGGGTATTGATCACCCTATCACGTACTCCAGCAGAAAGTTATCTACCGCAGAAAAGAACTACACCACTACAGAAAGAGAAGGATTAGCTATGGTGTATGCTCTACAGAAGTTCAGGCACTACCTGCTGGGTACCTCATTCAAGATTTTTCCTGACCATTCCGCTTTAAAGTATTTGGTCAATAAACCAGTGTTAGGGGGGAGGATCTGCAGATGGTTACTCTTATTTTAGGAGTATGATTTTGAAATTATTGTAAAACCAGGAAAATTAAATGTTGGACCTGATCATCTATCACGAATAGACTCAGGAGAAGAACCAAGTAATTTAGAAGATAATTTTCTAGATGTGCAATTGTTTTCTATCCAGATCGCAGATGAGTATTACGAATATATTATCCACTTTCTTACTACAGGGTAGGCACCAGTTGAGTTTACTAAGCAGTAGAAGAAACAGTTAGTTGTGAAAGCGGTAGATTTCACTTTAATCGCAGGACAATTATACAAGTTAGGTCCAAATGAAGTCCTGAACAGATGTGTGATGTCGCACGAGAAAGAGGCCATTATCAGGGAAGCACATTCAGGCACCACAGGAGGTCATTTCGTAGGAAAGCCAACTGTGCAGAAAATTCTAGCTGCAGGATTATGGTGGCCTACTTTTCACAAAGACACTAAGGAGTTTTGCAGATGCTGTGATATCTGCCAGAGGGTAGGAAAACCTTCGCGGAGAGATGAAATGTCATTGCGACCACAGATCACGCGGCGGGAATTTGACAAGTGGGCTATATATTTTGCGGGTCCTATCAACCCACCCAGAAAACGATCTGGTGCGAGATACATCATCACAGGAACATAATACTTCACCAGATGGGCAGAGGCCAAAGCAGTTAGGAATTGTGATGCTGCTAAAGCTGCACATTTCATTTTTGAAAACATCATTAGTAGATTTGGATGTCCAGTAATTTCGATGAGTGATCAAGGCACACATTTTCTGAATCACACTATTTAGGCCTTGATGGAGGAATTTTAGATACAGCACCATAAGAGTACTCCCTACCACCCACAAGCTAATGGTACGGTGGAGGCTTTTAACAAGATTCTATAAAATACTCTTACTAAGATCTGTAACAACCAAAGAAATGATTGGGACCTCAGGGTTAATGCTGTATTATGGGCTTATAGAACTACATGCAAGAAACTTACAGGACACACACCTTTCAGCTTGGTGTATGGACAAGAGGCTGTTATGCCTATGGAATATATTATTCCCAGTTTAATAATTGCTCAAATTACCGATATGGATGATGCAGATACGATGAATGACAGGTTAGCGCAGCTGCTTTCCTTAGAAGAAGACAGATTCATCGCAGGATTTCATCAAAAAGTGCAGAAGGCACGAGAAAGGCACGAGAAAAATCTTGGCATGACAGGCACATTAAGAGCAAGAGTTTTCAGACATAATACCTAGTGCTCCTTTATGACAGTAAGTTTGTTAAGTTTCTAGGGAAGTTTAAGACGCATTAGTTGGGGCCATATCAGATTCAGCAAGTTATAGAAGGAGGTGTCGTTCAGCTCAGTAAACTGAATGGGAAGTTTGTTCCTACTTTCATTAATGGCAGTAGGCTTAAGCTTTATAGTGATAGCCACCCCACCCCCCAATCTTAACGCAGCGAACTACTTGTGCAGATGTCCAGTGTAGTTTAAAGGAGACATCGCACCTATAACTAGTCTACACGTAAAAAAAAAGGTGTTTATTTTGTGCAACTTTTGAACGTTACGGAGTTTCAACAACTTGGCGTGAAACTTTTGGTTTAGGACGATGCAGTGTGACATAGCAGCAATGCGATGATCCCCGTGCCATGTAGATGATTTTGGAAAGGAACAGTGGGCTAGTCACTTCACCCTCTGACAAGCAGTTAATACCGGATACGACAGCTATCTGTTACCCTAGATTTGGAAACAGTATAGTGATTTTCCCAGATTTGGTAAATCTTGGTCGAGACCGGCGCCTGTGCACAATTTGCAAAGGAAAATTGATCGGATTTTCAGCAATTAATCAGGATAGAAACGACAGGTGTTGTCTTGTCCATGCAATAAATGCTGCTGACGGGTCCATCCTAAGTGACCATTGCTTCAGAGATTATCGCCTTCGTTATAAGTACATATATCATTCACACAGAAGGGTTACTTTAGCGATTTCTGAGAGTTATAGAGCAATTTGTAAGAGTTTTTCCTGAGCAGAGATACTTCAATTACAGAGTGCTAGTTTCCCCAATTTCGCAGCCATTGCTAGTCCAGAGTATTGCACCAGGTGGTGTATGTCCGAGAAGGAACCTTTAGAAGACATTGTGCGACGATTCCAGAGTGGTGGCCTCCTGTCTGTTATGACGACGCTGCCCAAGGTTGTGAAATTAGGTGCACCACAGGTCAGACAAACGCCAAGGATGAGGAGTCAAGCTCAGATAGTAGAAGAGTCCAGCTCAGAGCAGAGAAAAAGAAAGCATAGAAGAAGAAAAGTGAGACTAAGAAAGAGAAGGGCTCCCAGCTGTGTGTGTGGAGTTTCCTAGAAGATCTCACGGAAATAAAAAAAGGACCAAGAAATAGGCATTCGAGGCTCATAAAAACAAAAGGAAATGGGAAAGGAACAGAGCGAAGATGTTGAAAATGAGAGAGATACAGGAAATGTCAAAGAAGGTAGTTACATTAAAGCTGGAAAAGGACATATCTCCTCTTGGAAGTTTTACCAAGGTGCATATATCCAAGTACAGTCAAGTTATCGGAATGAAGATCAACTTAGATGTATGCTGAAAGACATCTACTTTCCATAGATTCAGAATGAGGAGGGCCTTGATGAACCTGTTCGGACAAGCGCTCCAGTAGAATTTGAGGTGAATGGTACAAACCTGACCAAGGTACCAAGAGGTGAGATCATTCCAAGAAATGTTGCAGCCTATAAATTGTTCACCATTTATTCTGGAGCTCACTTAAAGAAAGTGTTGATACTATTTTAGAGAAAGTGGCATAAGACTGTGTCGAAGCTATGGACAAAGAAGTCGCAGGACTTAAAGAAAAATTTGCAAGGACTTCGCAGGAAGCCAAGGAGAAGCTACAGCAAAAGAAGCCAGCTGTTAGTGGCTCGGGGAAAAACCACAAGTAAGTTTTAGAGGACTGTTGGAGCAGGTCCCGCAGCTACAGGAAAAGCTGCTATATCGGGACAAGAAAGTCAAAAGAAACAGTACAGGAAGCGGCCAAGAAGAGAGAGCTCAACCACTGCACTTAAGGCAACGGGGAAGACAGGAGGGCTGAGATACCCTCATAAAGGATAAGGAGCAACAGGCCAAGGTATTGAAGACAAAGGACAGAAGGGGAGCAACCAAGGAAGCGACGCCCATACCCACGATCAGTGCCGGGAAGCATGGAAGACTGCAGAGAGCTGCAGTATGACCAGTAAGCGACAGTTCAAAGTATAGATGCGTCGACTGTCATAGTTAGGGTTTTCGGGTTACTGTTGGGATAGGCCCACAGTTTTGTATCAGGGTGAGACCTTCGGGCCACCTATTTAAGCATGTATTTTGTATTGTAAAAGGTTAGATAATTAGACATTTAGACAGTAGAGAAAAAGATAGCTAGTTTTTTAGTCATCTGTATTGTAAGATATTGAGAAAGAGTCGAGCTCTGGTTCTGTATTCAGTTTTTATTATCTTACTGTAACCAATAGCTGACTCCTTGATTATGAATGTAACAATCCGCAGGGATTGAGAGAGAGAGAGAGAGAGGCTATATTGTAAGAAGAAAGCAGAATAGAAAGAGAAGATATCTAAGAGAGAAGGGCTCCAGCTGAGGACGCGGAGTTTCCTAGAAGATCTCGAGCTGCATAATAGGTTGCATTGGAACTGTGTTTACCCTCTCAAGATATAATATAAAAACCAGTTCCTGTGGACGTAGCTTCCTCCTTGGAAGTGAACCACATAAAATCAGTGTGTTGTGTGACTGTTTCATGTGATTGTGTTTACGTATTTTCTATCTGTTACCTGTTACATGAGCTTAGCTAACAGTTAATGAATGTGTGTATGCTATCCTTCAGTTTACAGTAATGTAGAAGGATAAATGTGATTTGGATGTGTTAAGTATTATGCATATAATTTCATCAGTGTTTGATTCAGAATATAACAGTTACAGTGTCAAGTGTTTCCTGTATATTCAATTCAGCAAGTTGAGCGCAATAGATGTTGAGCATATTAGACGGTAGAAGCTAAGTGAAGTTGTTAACACCCTTGTGAATGTTAGCTGAGCTAGTATAAGAGAGAAAGGAAAGTCATTGGACCGTGAGAATTGGAGAGTCCTATTGAGTCTTACCAAAGAAGTTATCGCAATGCAGAAGCTCTATATCCCACTACCGGAGGAGCCACAGTGTGGGATATCGCAGGTAAAGAGTCAAGTAGAAGAGAAGGATTGCACATTGCCGGAGAAGCCGCGATGCGATAAGATTCAGTCTCATAGCAGAGTCTGCTCGGAAGAGAGATACAACATTATGAAGAGAAATCCCACTAGTTAACCAGAGTCAAGAGAAACCTAGGATGCTACAAAACCTAGTTGAGGACACGTGAGTCTTCGACCACCCCATCTAGGATCACTTCGGGTGATACTTCAGGCCGTTCTGCGGTCTGTCGCCGAAAGGGCCAGTGAGCTAGGGGTTTTGTTGGTACATTACAGTAAACCCGAGTCTGCCCATAGATAACCAACACCATATCTTGGGATTGAAGACTCCAAACGAAATTTGGGACAAATTGGAAACCCTGTATGGAAAGCAAAATGATTTGAGAGTATACCAGCTTGAGAATGAGTTGATGTCTCTCCAGCCTTCCAATTTCGAGACCTTGAATGAATTTTTCACAAAGTTCAACCACATTGTCTTACTATTGAATTAATGTAAAGTGGAGAAGGAGGATGATCAGCTCATCCTAGCCATACTCTCCAAACTTGGAGCTGGTTATTCGGTTTTTGTCTCTACAATCCGTGTAGGGAAGCTCACAACCCCTAGATGGATGGTGCCTTCACTCAATGCCTTCATTGAGTCCCTAACAAGTGAACATGATAAGATTTTCTAGATGGGGATCATCAGATCCTCCCGTGATCAATCCCTCCATGTCTCGGGGCCCAAAGATCTGAAGGGTAAAGGAAAGTAGCAGAAGAACCCAAAAACCAAATTCGAAGCTCCTAAGCCTAAAGTTGAAAACCAGCAGCATGAAGAGTCTTTTGGCTCAAAGAAGAACAAAGGAAAAGGGAATCATGGAAAGGAAAAAGGAAAGTGTTCATACTGCGGGAAGGGATTCCACCCTAAACATGCCTGCATGAAAAAGAAACTTGATGAAGCTACCTCTCTCCTTGAGAGAAATCACATCAATCTTCCGGAAATATTTTGGAGGAGAGATCAGCAAGATCAGGAACCAGAGCATGAATGAGGTCATGCCCTCATGGCAAGCACTTGGAAGTCCAAAGCACTCTTGATATATTCTAGAGCTTCGAACCACATGATGGCTGAAAGAGACTCCTTCTCATCTTTGGAGACCGGAAAATCCATTCCCATCCACATGCAAGATGACTCTACCATCATTTCCAAAGGACAAGGTACTGTAGATCTTGAAAATGGCTAGTTTTCAAATGTTTTGTATGTACCATCTCTGGCATCAAACCTCCTTATTGTTTATCAAATGACACATACAAGAGTTCCCAAGAGAGTATCCTTCAGCCCGAATGATGTAGATATCACAGAAGTTGCATCTGGGAAACTTGTAAAAAAAGGCCTTGCAAACCATCATGCAAAAGCCTATGAGTTCTCCCATTTTGTGACGGATGAAAAGCCCACCACATTGCTGACTCATGGAAATGAAGTTATTAGATTGTGGCATGAGATTTTCATCCATATAAACTTCAAATACTTGTAGCAATTACACAAAAATTCTATGGTTGAAGGCCTCCCAGTCATATGGCTACCACTGGAATTTGCAAGGGTTGTGTTGTTGGAAAGCACCCTGAGCATAAGTTCAATCGGGGGAAGGCAAGCCTAGCATCATGAATCTTGGGACTGATACACTCTAATATCAGTGATCCCATGCCTATCACATCCATGAATGGATCAAGGTACATTCTGAATTTTATTGATGATTTTTCCAGGTATACATGGGTCTTCTTTATCAAAAAGAAGTATGAAGTCTGTGAAAAAATCACTGATTTAAAGGCCTTGATTGAGAATGCATCTAGCCAAAAGATCAAGATATTGAGATCTAATAATGGTAGGGAGTGTGTCAGTAATGATTTTCTGCACATATGTTCCCAAAGTGGTATCCAGGCCCAGCGTTCAGTTCCCTACACTCCCTAGCAGAACGGTGTAGTGGAGAGGTATAATCGGTCTCTCAAGGAGATGACTGTTCAGGTACACAGGGTACTCCCAAAAGATCGAACACCTTTAGATACCGCTTCACACAAACAAATCACAAATCAACACACCGATGTTTGTCACGTGGTTAAAACCCTCGAGAGAGAAACAGTCCATGGCCCCAGCCAAATAGCTACTTGGAGCAATTTATTATGCAAAAGAAATAAAGTTACATGAGCTTCTCATAATCGATCAACTAGCCAAGGACCCTCTATTCTCTTTAAATAGAGATCATAGACCAATTGGGTGTTAAGCCACAGATCAATGGTAGGTATGATCTAAGAGAAGTTGAACCATCGGATCACTCTATGTCTAGAACATTTCGTGACCGTCCGATAAGAATATTTACAAATTCATACTAATGCATACTAAAGAAACACACTTTTACCTAACGGATATATTACACAAGTTGATCTTAACTAACTCCTAAGTGTCTAAATATCCTAACATCCCCCCTTAAGAACAACTTGGGATAGGATTGAAGGATTTACAAAAGTGACACTAATAGGAGAAGGAAGGAGGCATTAGAGCCTATCCCCCCTTAAGGACACATTCCTAAAATCCTAACATAGACCGAAGTTTAGAAAACTTTGTTTCTGTAAGAGACTTGGTGAAGATGTCTGCAACTTGATCATCTATAGGGCAATAGAGAACTTCAATAACACTATCATGAACAAGATTTCTGATGAAGTGCATGTGTATCTCAATGTGTTTGCTGCGCTGATGTAGAACTGGATATTTGGCAAGCTTGATGGCACTTTGATTGTCGCACCAAAGTGGAGTAGGCTACTGCTGTTCAAATCCAAACTCTGAAAGGATCTATCGAAGCCATAAAGCTTCCTGGCTGGCATTAACTGCGGCTCGATATTCTGCTTCTGCTGAAGAAAGAGCAAGAGCTTTTTGTTTCTTACAAGCTCAAGTGACAGGTCCAAATCCCAAACTGAAAACATAACCTGCAGTAGACTTTCGATCATCAAGATCGCCGACCCAATATGAATCAGTGAAACCAACCAAAAAAGGTTTCCCCCCTGTACTGTAATGAATCCCAAACTGAATTGTACCTTGAATATATCGAAGTATTCTTTTTGTTGCTTTCCAGTGACTTTCATCAGGAGTTTGCATATAACGGGAAACACGACCAACAGCAAAGGAAAGGTCAGGATGGGAATGAGTCAAGTATAAAAGACTACCAACAAGCTGACAATACAAGGTGGCATCTACTTCAGGGGAAGTACAAGTGGCAGAAAGTTTGACTCCAGACTGGAAGGGAGAAGGGGCTAGTTTACAATCTTCCATGTGGAAGCAACGAAGAAGGTCACAAGCATACTTAGACTGGGAAAGAAATATTCCTTCTTTGGTTTGCAATACTTGGAGACCAAGAAAATAATGCAAATGTCCTAAGTCTGACATTTAAAAATTTTGCTTAAGACTCGATTTCACAAGGGTTATAAGGTTAGGGTCACTACCAGTAAGGATAAGATCATCAATATAAAGAACAAGTATGATGAGATGGTTTCCTACTTTCTTGGTATAGACATTGGGGTCAAAATGGCATCTAGAAAAACCAGTGTCAAGGAGAAAGCTATCCATTTTGGCATACCAAGCTCTAGGAGCTTGCTTAAGGCCATATAAAGATTTCTTAAGGAGACAAACAAGGCTAGAGTTATTCTGAACATATCCAGGAGGTTGTTCCATGTAAATTTCCTCATGTAAATCACCATGTAAGAAGGCAGACTTGACATCCATTTGATGGACTTCCCAGTTATGTAAGGCTGCAAGGGAAAGAACAAGGCAGATGGAGTTAATTTTTTCTACAGGGGCAAAGGTTTCATTGTAGTCAATCCCTTCAACTTGGGAAAAACCTTTGGCAACTAACCTTGCCTTAAGTCTTTCAACACTTCCATCTGATGCATACTTAGTTCTGTAGACCCATTTACATCTAACAAGTTTTCTTCCTTTTGGAAGAGGAACAAGATCCCAAGTATCGTTCACCATTAAGGAATGATATTCTTCATCCATAGTTGCATCCCAATCTGGATTTCCTAAAGCTTCTGCAAAAGTTTTTGGATCATGATTCTCAAAAAATTGAGCCAAAAGAGAAGAGGCTCGCTGAAACTGAGAACGTGTTCGACGTTGATCTCTAGGATCACCAGCTGTTTCACATGTTGAACGGACCCATCGAGGAAGTATTGGTGCTGGTGCAATTGGAGGAACATGAGCAGGCGGAGGTGGATTTTCATCCTCACTGTCATCATCAGAAACTGGAGTTGGAAACCTGTAAAGGAAGCTAGAAGAAGAAGAAAAAGAAGAAGGCACAATCGTCGAATCAGGCTCGCGGGCCAAAGATGGCACACCCACCAAGTTAGGCTCGTAGGCCAAGAGATTTTCATCAAATTTAACATCTCTTCTAATGATTATATCATGAGAATGTGGCTGAAGAATTCTATAACCTTTTACATCTTTAGAATATCCAACAAATATGCACTTTTCACTTTTAGGCTGCAATGCTTTCCGTTTTTCATCCGGAATGTGAGCCCATGCTTCACAACTAAACACACAAAAGTGACTTACATCTGGTTTAATTTTACTCCATGCTTCTTCCAGTGTTATACCTGTAAAACTTTAGTGGGTGTGCGATTAACTATGTAATTTGCACAATTTATGGCCTCAGCCCAATATTGAAGACTTAGTCCCTTAGATTGGATCATACAATTAGCCATTTCTTTTAAAGTGCGGTTCTTCCTTTCGGCTACACCATTTTGTTGCGGTGTATATGGAACAGTGTGTTGTTTTTGGATTCCTTGTTAAGTGAAAAAAGTAGTGAACTTGTTGTTAACATATTCTCCTCCATTGTCAGATCTTAACTTAATAATTTGATGACCAGATTATTTTTCAACAAGGGCCTTGTAGGCCAAGAACATGTTAAATACTTCGCTCTTAAGTTTTAGGAAGTAAACCTAAGTGCGTCTGGAGTAGTCATCAATGAAAGTTAAGAAATATTTGAAACCAGAAAAGGAAGCAGATGGAAGAGGGCCACACAAGTCACTATGCACAAGCTCCAAGGGAACCGAGGCATGCCAAGAGGCACGTTTGTCAAAACTGTTCCGATGATGTTTTTCGAGTACACAACCGAAACAAACACCATCCTTGCAAGATACCAGCGGAAGACCAGACACCATATTGTCTTTACATAGTTGTTGCAATGAGGGATAATTTAAGTGACCAAATCGCTCATGCCAAAGTTTGCTCAAGTTATCACTATGAGCAACAAAAACAGAAGGAAAAGGTGATGACCCAAAGTTGTTAAATTTGTACAACCTGGTAATATCATCAATAGTTTCAGTAGCAAGGATATTTTAAGGATTTTTAAAATCCTTGATTACAACTTGGTGAGGTGTAAACGTCACAGTTTTACCTTCACCTGAATGAGTAATTTGATAGACTGATAACAAATTGCAGGAAATTTTTGAAACACATAGTACATCACTGAAATGACCATTTTCTACTGGAACTGTTCTAGATCCTAAAACACTTAGAGATCTATCATCACCAACAAATATTTGTTTGGTGTTACATTCATGCATAGTAGAAAATATGGCTTGATCCTTAGCCATATGATAAGATGCTCTAGAGTCAATGAGCCATTCATTTGAAGTAGAAGAAGAAGATGCAGTATAAGAGTAACCAGAAGCACAAAGTGCATGTCCATGAGAGTTAGATTCTGAAGACAAATCTAGGCTGATGTGGTGCTTCTTCATTGCTGCTTCCAAGGCTGCCATCTTCTTAAAACACTTAGATTCATCATGATTATATTTCCCACAAAAATTGCAATGACGCTCAGTCTTCTTTCCTTTTTGCTTGGATCCTTTGTCATTTTTTAAAGAAGGAGCTGACTGAGAGGGCTTGGGACCCTTGTTGTTTTGCCTATTATTGCGAAAATTCTGTTTCTTGGGAGGCTTGGACTTTTCTTTCTGTTGGGACAATAAGGCTTTCCCAGATGTATCTGCATTGTTAATTATTCCAATATGAATGATTTTATCTTGCTCTCTAATTAAGGAATCACAAAAGGATTCAAGGCTAGGCTCTTGATAGCTAGCTACAGTCAAGGATTCTTTCATGGAGTAGAATGTAGATACAAAAACAGAATATGCAGGTCCAAGTTTGGAAAGAATATGATAAATACATTGTTTGTCTTCTTTATTAATCTTGCATTCTACACATAAGAATATAAGAGTTTTATACTTAGATAAATAGTCTTGAATGCATGAAAAATCATTTGGATTCAAGGAAAGCAACTCATTCTCAAGTTGATGACCCTGAATTTCATTGTGTTTACCAAACACAGATTCCAACTTTTCTCAAGCTTTATCAGGTTCATCAATTCCAAATATGTGGAATCGCAAATCAGTAGAGATTGACATCTCAATCAATCCACGAGCTTCATCACATTTATTTGCCCATTTAATTTTCTTATCATCATCAGTGGGTTCTGTTTCTTTCCCTGAGTTTATCCTGAAAAGTCCCCTACTTCGTAGAACACCTTCCATACGATATTTCCATGAGAAATAGTTAGAACTTGTAAGTATAATATCACAAGGGGTGGCCATACTGTAAAATAATGGCTGAAAGAGCAGAAACTAACTATCTAGATGCAAAGAGCTCGAAAAAATATGCGGTTTTAAAAAAAAATGGCACTTAAAACAGATTCTGGATGATGAAAATATGCTTGATCAAAGAAAATGTTGAAGATGTCCCCAATAGTGACGTGGCAGATATTAACTTGACCAACTAAAAAAAAGAAGCCCCCTCTTCCCAAAATCAACCTTTGACAATCACTTTTACAATAAAGTTGCTTTGAGGTGAATCACTTTTGTAGAATAAGTGATGTTCACTTTTACAATAATGTGACTTTTAAATAGTGCGGCAATAAATTAAAAGACTTAAGTGACTCACTTTTATTTTATTTTATTTATGTGAGATGCACTTTTACAATAAAGCAACTTGAAAATAGAAATTGCATGCACTAAAAAGTAGCTTGATAAGATTTGAACTCAAGACTTATCAAGGTGTAAAGCAACTTTGGACCAAGTTTAAAAGGTACGTAAAAGTATGACAAGAGGAAGGGGGCTTTTTTTTTTTTTACTCTTCTCTCTCGTTTTCCGTGCTTTCTTTCTTTTCCTTCAGATTTGCTGAAATGGGTGTTTCTGGAGCAAACAGAAATGGTTTTCAGTGAAACAAAAACTATTTCCCAATGAAAATGGTGCTCCGGACACAATGGAATAGCTCCCATAGGCCAAAAATGCATAGAAAATCTAGAACCAGAAACCCTTTCAAATTTTCGGCAACACCAGTTCTAGATCTTGATCAAAACTGAAAGCGGCTCTTCATAAAAGCTCTGATACCATGTTCGGGTACACAGGGTACTCCCAAAAGACCGAACACCTTCAGATACTGCTTCACACAAATAGATCATAGATCAACACATCGATGTTTGTCATGTGGTTAAAACCCTCGAGAGGGAAACAGTCCACGGCCCCAACCAAATAGCTACTTGGAGCAATTTATTATGCAAAAGAAAGAAAGTTACATGTGCTTCTCATAATCGATCGACTAGCCAAGGACCCTCTATGCTCTTTAAATAGAGATCATAGACCAATCGGGTGTTAAGCCACGGATCAATGGTAGGTATGATCTAAGAGAAGTCGAACCATCGGATCACTCTATGTCTAGAACATATCGTGACCGTCGAATTAGAATATTTACAAATGCATACTAAAGAAACACACTTTTACCTAACGGATATATTACACAAGTTGATCTTAACTAACTCCTAAGTGTCCAAATATCCTAACAATGACCACCTGTATGTTGGAATCAAAGAAGTTGGCTGCAAATTTGTGGGCTGAAGCCATGCATGCTATAGCATATATTCAGAATAGAGTGCCACAATAATCCATGAAAGGTAAGACCCCTTTTGAATCATACTTCAAACACAAGCCGAATGTGTCGAATCTTTGGGTGTTTGGGTCCACTGCATGGGCCCGAATTCCACTTGATAAAAGGAGGGATTTGCAACCACAAAGCATAGAATGTCTGTTTATTGGGTATCATGATGAATCAAAAGGTTTCAAGTTGCTATATATCAAAATAAAATAGATCATCATCGAAAGGATTATCAATTTCGATGAGCCTCTTCAGGAGGTGGAACTAGTGAAGGAGAAAACTACTGAATTTATTTCCTATTCTACTGAATATTTGAATGATGAAATTGGGGGTGATGACCCTGAATTGGATCCTATGATTTTTGATATCAGTGTACAGCAAACATCAGATGTTGAATCATAACCTGAATTACAAAATCATCTCCCAACTTGGGCCCGACGGACACTCTCCTCCACAGGAGATAACATTGGAAATCCGGATGATCTAAGGAGAACCCGGTCTGATTTCCAAACAGCAGGTATTGCGCTCTCTTGTCCTGATTATTTGCTATCCAAATATTTTTATTTGATGATAAGTTCAGGCCCTAATTCCTACTACCATGCTCTAAAGGATCCAAGATGGCAAGTTTCCATGGATGAAGAGATGAATTCTCTTCAGAAAAACACTACTTGGGAGCTAGTTTCTCTTCCTTTGTGAAGGAAATTGGTTCAATGCAAGTGGGTGTTTTGGACTAAGGTTTCTACACAGAAGCACCTGAAAATATAAGGCAATTCTGGTATCAAAATGTTTCTCCCAGGTCCAAGGTGTGGACTACCATGAGACTTTTGCACCGGTTGCAAAAATGGACTCCATCCACCTAGTTTTGGCAATTTCAGCATCTAAGAACTAGAAAGTGCATCATATTGATGTTAAGTCAACCTTTATACATGGAGATATTCATGAGGAGATATATATGAAGCAGCCTGAGGGCTACATTTCTGATCCATCTTTGTTTTTCAAGATAAAGAAGTCACTATATGGGTTAAAACGGGCCCCAAGAGAGTGGTATTCCAAGATGGATGCCTTCCTTCTCTCGAAAAAATTCCAGAGGTGTAGATCAGATCCAAATGTGTATATACAACAGTTTGATGGTTATTTTATTATTATTTTTTTATATATTGATGACTTACTGATCACAGGTAGCATAGTTGCTTCTATTTCAGTCATCAAAACTGCTCTCCACAATGCATTTGAAATGAGCGATTTGGGGCTCTTAAAACAATTTTTGGGGGTCGAAATTGAACAAAATTTTGATGGGATAATAGTCACTTAGTCAAAATACATATCAGACCTGTTAGTCAATTTTAACATGGATGAATGTAGACCTGCTCCATTCCCTTTCCTTTCAAGGATCAGCCTTGAAGAAGGAAAAAGCACACCTCCCATGGACTGCACTATTTATCGACAGCTGATTGGTAGCTTGTTGTACTTGACTCATTCTCAACCTAATATATGTTATGCCATGAATTTTGTATCAAGATACATGTAGAATCCCCATGATATTCATTGGAAGGTAGCCAAGAGGATCCTCCAGTGCATTCAGGGAACCAGGACCTACGGCATTTGCTATGCTGCAGACTCCGAGCTAGAGCTAGTTGGATACACAGATTCTGATTGGGCAGGTGATTCTATTGATCAAAATTCAACTTTCAGATATGTCTTCATGTTTGGTGGTGGCCCCATTTTCTGGTCTAGCAAAAAGCAGGCCGCCATAGCATTGTCTTCAACAGAGGCCGAGTATCGAGAAGCGGTGAATGCTTGCATCCAAGCTGTTTGGTTGCAAGGAATTATTTCATAGTTTGATCTTAGTAGTACTTTGTCCACTATCCTCTTTTGTGACAATCAAAGTGCTATTAAGATATCCATAGATCCAGTTACTAAGTAGAGGACCAAGCATGTAGAGATACACATGCACTATATCAGGGAGCTAGTGCATGACAGGACCATCATTCTGCAATACTGCCCGACTGATGAGCAGATTGCAGACATCTTCACCAAGAGATTTTCAGAAAAGAAGTTGACTTACCTCCGTTCACTGTTGGGGGTGATTTCATCAGGGTGATCCAACTACTTTCAATTTTCAACTTAAGGGGGGGGGTTTCCCACTGGGTTTTCCCTCTTTTCCTCACTTAGTTTGTTTTGAGCATTGTTTGCGTTTCAGTGTTGTACAGGGTGACCTATGTCCTTTGTTTCTAGGGCCCTAGATTTTTTATGCACTTTATGTTTTCTACTTCTCCTGATTATAGCGTAAGTTGGGGTGTTGGAGACATTTATCACCATACACACTCATTTTCATCATTTTTTCCTAGTTAAACCACTATCCTAAGTTTTATTGACTTAATTGACATCAGAGGAGAACTGTATGACATCACCATGAGCACACCCATGCCTACCTTCAGTCAAGGAGGCCAACTAAGCCTTCTCCTTCATTTGGGGAGGCTAACTTGAGCACTCCGAGGGTGATCTGAGTGTCGTAAATGAATTTAATTGATAACTGATGGTTACAATCAGTTAAACAGAGCAATGAAGGTGCCTCCTTTCATTATATTGATTATTTAAATAAATATTTAATGAACTGGAATCAAGAAGGGCGCCTCCAACCACTTCTGATGGTCAGTTACACTTCAGTTAACCTCATCGAGGTTCATTGGAGTCATTGATGCACTACCACTTGTTGGTTGGCTTGCAGTGACATGTGTCTGAGCTACTTTCAGTTAGACTCAGTCATTTATTGCACTCTGTCTTCAGTTAGGACTCAGTTGAATCAATTAGGGTTTTGATCAGTGGTTAACTTGAGTGTTTACTATGGCTTACATTTAGTTAAGCTAGACTCACTCATTCAATTCGAATGACCTCCTTGGGAATTAGAATTGTCTTGGCATTCGTGCATCTGGCATGATTATTGTATTGTATCATCATTCTTTCATTTTATTATATAAAGCTGCTACTTCCATTGCAGTACCATTTTGTGAATTTTATGCATATCTCTCTGTATTCTTTGTGAGACTGTGTTTTCAGTTCCTAGACCACTGTGACAAATTAATAGAGGGAAGAAGATGGAGACAAGAAGAGGTACAAGGCTAGACTTGTTGTAAAGGGGTTTGCAAAAAAGAAAGGTATAGACTTTAATGAAATATTTTCTCCTATTGTTAAAAATGACTTCAATTAGAAATATTTTAAGTCTAGTGACGGTAGAATCTTTGCATCTTGAACAATTAGTGTAAAAACAACCTTTCTCCATGGGGATTTTGTTGGAGCAGGATCCCGCAGCTACAGTAGAAGCTGCTAATTTTGGCGGAAAGAGAGAAGTTTTGGCGAAAAAAGGACAGGGCAGAGCTACGACGGCGTAGCATGTTTCCAGCTGGAGAGCAGAGCCGAAAACCATGACTTTTGGGATAGAAAATTCAAGAATGCAACGGTACCTGAGCGGCCGAGAGAAGAAAGCTCAACCACTGCATTGAAGGCAGCGGCGGAAGACAGGAGGGCTCAGCGACCCTCATAAAGAAGAAGGAGCAACGAGGCTCAAGCATTGAAGGCGAAGGACAGAAAGAGAAGTGGTGCATAGTACCCATGGTCAGTACCGGGAAGCATGGAAGACTGCAGAGAGCTGCAGTGTGACGGGAAGCGGCTACCTCAAGGACAGAGAGGACCGACTGTCACTATTTAGGGTATGGGTTTACTGTTGGGACAGGCCCACAGTGTTGTAATGGCATGACCTTCGGGCTGCCTATAAAAGCTTGCATTTTTGTATTGTAAAGGGTTAGCTAATCAGTCAGTTAGATAGTTGATCAGTTGATAGTTTTGTAGATTCAGGAATCAGTCAGACGGACTGCGTTGTAACGATCCAAACACCTAGTTGTCTGTGAGTCATTTGAGTCTGTATGTAACCATTCATAGAAAGAACAGAGAGGGAAGGATATATCAAAAGAAAGGCAACACAGAGATAGACCAGAGGTCTAGAAGAGACCCCGCACTGCATATGTAGTGCAACAGACTGTGCTAACTTCCCTCAAGATATATAATAGAAGCACAGTTTGGTGGACGTAGCTCCCATCCCGGGGGGTGAACCACGTTAAACCTGCGTGTTATGTGTTGTATGAATGTGATTGTATTTGCTTATGGTTACTGGTTATTATGCATGTAATGTTAGTTGCAGTAGGTGAATGTATGTATTGATCTGCTCATGATAATACAAGAAGATAAAGATAAGTTGAAGCATTTTAGTAGGATTTTTAAAGACTCCTTTACGTCTGTTTCTAATGACTGGTTACTCACAATATACTTCTGAGAAGTAGATTTCTGCACACCGGCACAGTCAACGTTAAGAGCACAAAGTCGTAGTGGCAAGATATCGCAGAGGGGCGGTATCGCATTGGCAGAGGAACTGCGGTACGCGATACTGCGAGCTGAGGACTTAGCGTTGAGGAGAGGATGGGTGTTCCGCGGTGCGCAGAGATGCGGTAAGGTTGGGAATATTGTGAGTAAGTGGAAGTTGTGCGACGCGAGAGGAAGTTGCGCGACTCGAGCGGGGTTAAGCAGCGCACGGGTAAGAAGTCCCGTGAGCAGAAGGGGACGCACGATGTGCGAAGCTAGTTGATCTAGTGGTGCGCAGGAGTAAGAAAGAAGAAGTAGGATGCGCAGAACCTGGTCCAAGACACTTGAGTCTTGGCCAACCCATGAGATTCACTTCGGGTGAGACTTCAGATCGCTTCGCGGTCTGTCGCTGAAAGGGCCAGTGAGTTTTGGGTGTTGTTGATTAATGATAGTAAACCCGGGTCTGCCCATGCAATCAACAGATTTGGAGGAAGAGATTTATATGCAGCAGCCACAGGGGTATGAGGTCAAAGGGAAGGATAATTTGGTTTGCAGGTTGAAGAAGAGCTTGTATGGCCTGAAGCAAGCTCCAAGGCAATGGTATCTAAAATTTGATAAGTTTATGACAGAACAAGGTTATAGTAGATGTCATTCTGACCACTGTGTTTATTTCAAGAGGCTAGATAACGGAAGATATATTATCTTTTTATTGTATGTGGATGACATGCTTGTTGTAGGGTCTAACATGCAGGATATAAATCTGCTCAAAAGAAAACTAGCTAAATCATTTGCGTTGAAGGATTTGGGTGCTGCAAATCAAATCCTTAGTATGAGAATAACAAGAGACAGGAAAAATCGCAAATTGGCGTTGTCTCAAGATGAGTAAATAGAAAAGGTGTTGCAGAGGTTTAGAATGCAAAATGAAAAACCATTTAGTACACCTTTATCCAACCATTTCAAACTAAATAAGGAGATGTGTCCAAAGACACAAGAAGATATAGATTACATGTCCAGGATTCCCTATTCATCAGTGGTTGGAAGCTTGATGTATGCCATGGTGTGCACAAGACTAGATATTTCACATGTAGTGGGAGGTGTGAGAAGGTATATGAATAATCCAAGTAAAGAGCATTAGAAAGTAGTACAGTGGATTCTCAGGTATTTGATAGGTACCACTTCTCATGCATTATGTTTTGGAGGTTTAGACACTATTCTAGAGGGATATGTTGATGCAGATATGGCTGGTGATAAATACAACAAGAGAAGCACCATGGGGTATGTGTTTACTGTGGGTGGAACAACAATAAGTTGGATTTCAAAACTGCAACAGGTTGTTGCACTTTCAACAATGGAAGTAGAGTATGTTACTTCTATAGAGGCTAGTAAGGAGATGATTTGGTTGCAGAGGTTCATGGAGGAATTGGGTAATAAGCAGGAGAATAGCAGGCCATATAGTGATAGCCAGAGTGGAATTCATATTGCAAAGAACTCAGCCTTTCATTCGAATACTAAACATATACAACTCAAGTACCACTTCATAAGATCTATTCTAGATGAAGAACTGCTAAGACTGGAAAAGATACATACTAGCCAAAATCCTGCAAACATGTTGACAAAGGGAGTAACTACAGAGAAACTGAGATCATGTTTGGTTTCTATTGGCCTTCAAGCATGAAGGTGAAAAATAATAAATTGTCCAATTCCAAGGTCCAGAGCATAGTCCAGCAAGTGCAGCAATGATGGATTTGTTGTGATCAATCTCCAAGTGGCATATTGTTGGTTGTGGAGCCTAATCTTCCAAATCCAAAGATATTATCCAGCTGTGTTTGTACCACAGGTTTACTGTACACTCGTTCTGAGAAAAAAAATTTGGATGTTTGTTGGCCAATAGCTTTGCAGACCCATGGTATTGGTTTAACCGTAGTATTTTCCCATGGCATTTCCCCTATAAACGAAAAGCATTGTAATACAGTTGGGTATGGTATTGTATTGTATTGTATCATTGTAAATAATCTATGTGATTGTGTGAGAGAGACTGTGAGAGCATGAAGAGGAAGAGCAACGATATTGATGTAGGTTATATCCCTTCACCTTTCCAAATGGTAATAAAAGGACTGGCAGTTTTTATGTGGACGTAGCCCATCGTTTGGGTGAACCATGTTATATATGTGTCTCTCTATAATTTGTTTAATGTGTTTTGCATCTTGTTTAATGATTTAAATGTATATATGTTATTGCTATGTGGTCTTGTTTTCTAACAACAGGATGGAAACAAAAGAAGTTATGTTGATGTACTCAAATACCCAATTGAAAAGGGAGATGCTCAAAAATATGTTTCTTTTCAAAATGAAGGAAGGAAAAATAAAATGCCAAGAAGGCTAGTGACAAACATAAATATGTGACTCTTTTAGGGAAATTTCTATGTTTGTAACAATTTTGGGAATAAAGCATTTGATTGTAGGATGAACCAAAAACATAATAAAAAATATCCCTACAAGAGAGACAATTCTAGTAATCCTCCAAAAGGTAGAATTCATAATTATTTAGCACCTTTACAAAATTATGATAAATAATGTTACATATGTGGTAACCATGGGAATATATATGGAAACTATAAAACCTTAACTCCTATTGAGAAAGGATCCACAACTAGAGACAAGGAACAAAGAAAGGCTTGGAAAAGAATAGAAGATGTGCAAAAAAAATATTCAATAGCTCTATGTGCCACAGAAAACAAAAATCTATGGCATGTGGACAGTGGATGTTCAAAACACGTGACAAGAGACCCAAGCAAGTTCATCAACCTAAAAAGATATCAAAAGGGAAAAGTTATTTTTTGGATAATATATCTTCTAAAATAATTGGGAAGGGAACAATGGCTCTTACAAAAAAAGTTAAAGCAAAACTGTTTTGTTGGTAGAAAACTTAAAACCTAATATCCTAAGTCTAATTCAAACTTTTGATCAAGGGAACATTTGCAAATTTGATTCCAAGAAGTGTGAAATCAGAAAGAAAAATTCAGGAAAACTTGTTGAGATTGTTATGAGAACTTCGAGTAATGTATACATCCTAGAAAATGAAGAACAATGTAACATGAGTCAAATTGATGAAAGTATGTTGTGGCATAGAAGAATGAGGCACTTAAATTTTGACAATCTTGTAAAAATCAGAAAGAAAGGATCCATAAGAAACTTAACAAAGATCATGAAACCTCCTAGATATGTTTGTAGACATTAACTTCATGGGAAAAAAACAAAAGAAAGCTTCAAGATCAAAGAGCATAAAACATCACAACCATCAAAAATAATTCACACTGACCTTTGTGGTCCTACAAGGACTAAAATCATGGAAGGTGAGTGTCACCCAATGTTATTCATTGATGATCATACAAGGATGACTTGGGTGACATTTCTCAAAGAAAATTCAGAATCCTTTATGAAGTTTAAAACTTTTAAAGCACTAGTTGAAAATGAAACAAATCTCAAAATTAAATGCCTGAGGTCATACAATGGTGGAGAGTTGACTTCTAATGAATTAAATGAGTATTGTGAAACTGATGGTATGAAAAGACAGTTTTCATCCCCAAAAACTCCTCAGCAAAATGGAGTAGTTGAGAAAAAGAATAGGATAGTTCAAGAAGCAGCCATAACCATGCGTAATGAATCCAAACTTCTAGAGAGCTAATGGAGAGAAGCGAAAAACACAGTTGTTTATATACAAAGAAGAGGATAGATCGGAGTAAATAGTGACAAAACACCTTATGAACAATGGTTTGGTAGACCAACATCATCAAGTACTTTAGAGTATTTGGAATTAAGTGCTACATAAAGAGAGATGATGCTAATCTTGGGAAATTTGACTCCAGGACAAATGAAGGCATATTTCTTGGTTATTCATCCACCAAAAAGGCATATAGATGTTACAATCTAAGATCACACAAGATCATAGAAAGCACAAGTGTAATTCTCGATGACACCAACCCAAGAAAATTTAAAGTTCAAGAATATGAGGATGATGAAGAAATTGATGATGAAGGGAAAGATGAAGGTTCTCAAAAAGAGGAGTTTTTAAAGGAAGAGAAAGAAAAATATTCTCAAAAGAAGGAGTCTACAAAAGAAGAAGAGAAAGATGAAAAATAGGAAGCCTTAAAACAAACGAAAGAAAGTGAAGATGGAGACTCTCCTAGATCTGATACAAAAACTCCATCTAGAAGAATTCAAAAGAATCATCCTGAAAATCTAATTATAGGTGACAAAAATGCAAGAGTTAATACAAGAAGAAGACTAATGTTTAAAGAACAAGCATGAATATCGTTGATTGAGCCAAAAAAAATTGCAAATGCTAGCAAAAATAATGATTGGATCAATTCTATGAATGATGAGTTGGACCCAATAGAGAAGAACATAACTTGGGAAATTGTCCCAAGACTAAAAGGCATGAATGTTATTGGCAAGAAACGGATTTTCAAAAACAAATTTAATGAGGATGGTCAATTCATAAGAAACAAAGCTAGACTTGTATGAAAGGGATATGCTCAACTAGAAGGTATTGACTTTGAAGAAACTTTTTCACCTATGGAAATACTTGAATCCATTAGAATGTTCTTAGAATTTGCATGCCATAAAATATTCAAAGTATACCAAATGGATGTAAAATATACATTCCTCAATGGAGAACTTGAAGAAGAATTCTGTAATGAACAACCGGAAGTTTTTCTACTATTAGAAAATGGATTTTATGTTTGCAAACTAAAGAAGGCACTCTGTTGCCTCAAACAAGCTCCAAGAGCATGGTTCTCAAGACTAGACAAGTACTTGAAGTAGCAAGTGATCTACAGGTTCTGAGTGTAAAGTTTGCTTCAAAAATGAAGGAGTTAAATATCAATGTTGGGATAAATGACATTCTTCCTTAGCTTACAAGTCTCTCAATAAAAAAAGGGATCTTCATCTCTCAAACCAAATATATCAAAGATAAATTGAAAAATTTTAAAATGGAAGACTCAAAACCAATTAGTACTCCTATTGTCATTGGTTGTAATTTAAGTAAGGACGATAAGTCTTTGGAAGTAAATCATACCATGTATAGTTCAATGATTATTATTTTTCTATATATAACAGTTGAAAGACCATATGTGATGCATTATGTAGGCTTAGTTTCCAGATTCCAATCGACTTCCAAAGAAGCACACATGGCAGCATTAAAAAGAATCCTTAGATATCTAAAAGGAACTATGGACTATGGTTTATGGTATTCAAAAGAAAATGATTTCACTCTGAAGGAATTTACTGATTCATATTGGTTAGGAAGTATTGATGATATAAAGAGAACCAATGGATCAACATTTTACCTGGGAAATTGCTTGGTAGCATGGCTAAGCAAAAATTAGTCCTCCATTTCACTCTTGACAACAGAAGATGAGTATAATGATGTTGCATCATGTTGTACACAAGTCATTTGGATGAAACAAACATTAGAAGATTCTTTTGTGAAATATTAGGACCCAATTATGATACATTGTGACAACACGAGTTCCATTAACATATCCAAAAATCATGTTATGCACTCCAAAACCAAGCACATTCCAATAAATTATTATTTTTTGAGAGAAAAAGTGTCACAAAATGTTGTCCAATTGGAGTATGTTGATGAAAAGGAACAAATAGAATACATATTTACTAAACCATTAACTCGAGAATCATTTTTATAATTAGACAAAACTTGGGGGTTATCCCTCTTCCTTAGGATAAAACTAAAAAATGTACCCTATCACAAAAAGAGATACGGTCGACAAGGGGGGAAATAATGGGAGGGGGAGCGTTGAGATCCTTTGTCATTAATGTCAAAGGGGGAGAAAATTGGAGAGTTATTTTCATCAATGACAAAGGGAGAGAATGTTGGGGATGATTGTCATTGATTTCAAAGACGTTCATTAATAACAAAGAAAAAGATTAAGTCGAATATGAACTATTTGCGAAAGGGTTCATTAAGTTGAAAGTGTTCATTAAGATGAAATAGTCGAATTCAAACTATTTTTGAAAGTGTTCATTAAGTCAAAATATTTCATTAAGATGAAATAGTCTAAGTCGGTCAATTGTAGGAAGTGTTCATTAAGTCAAAGTTGACCTTGTCGACCTAGTCAACCAATTGTATAATGGTCGAGTCCTTGTAAATCAAATTCGAAGTCAAATTGACCTATTCTATTATCTTCGAGTCCCTCTAAGTTGAATTCAAAGTTGAATTGACTTAGTAAAACTAGTGTCGACCATTGACATTCAAAATCAACCTAATTGACCTATTTTCGACCAGTTTCATTCG
The DNA here is from genome assembly GCA_001517045.1 of Pseudotsuga menziesii. Lineage (NCBI taxonomy): Eukaryota > Viridiplantae > Streptophyta > Pinopsida > Pinales > Pinaceae > Pseudotsuga > Pseudotsuga menziesii. The sequence goes on along the minus strand of LPNX010957872.1, from coordinate 15,333 downwards.
AAGTTAATCATGTCAACCATTGACAATCAAATTCGACCTAGTGTCGATAATAATTGATCTTGTCGACCATTCTAAGTTGAATCGAAGTCAAATTTCGACAATGAATTAGTAAGTCACGATTGACAGTCTAGTCTGAAATTATAATCGATCAGTCAATTCAAAATTGACGACACATTGTAATTAAAGTGATAAATAGGTCGATATTTTATCTGTCTAAGTCGAGATATTTCATAATCATATTGTTAAAAATCGCAAGTTTAAACAGACAAGGTAATTATAAATTAGTTTTATTTGTAAAAGGTCATGATGAAGAGTTGTGACTATTAGGAAAAGACGAATGATTTAATGCATATAAACAAATCTTTAACCATTCAAACAAAGTGTCTCTGTACATACAAAATTGTAAATATAAATTTTACAGAAAACAGAGAATGTGTAGTCATTCAAGGGAGGTTTGGAGGCGCAAGGGATGGCAACTGAATCCTGTAGGAAGTTGAAGCTTCCTTCTAGTCATAGTTGGTAAACAGGGTACCGATGCATCCTTCAGTTGTAGCTGAAAATATGGGGTGTTGGTGCATCCTTCAGTCATAGCTAAAAATATTCGGTGTAGTAGCATCCAGCAAGTTCGTGCTTGTGAAATATTTGTAAATATAATTTTTGCAGTAATAGAAAGTGTTTGTGTTTTTTCTAAGTGGGTTTCCAAGATAAAATACTATATTTTGTTCTATTGTTATTTTGTTTTAAATAAGGTGATAAAAAAATACCTAAATATGGTTTTAAATAAGGTGATAAAAAAATACCTAAATAAGGTTTTAAATAAATACCTAATATTGATTCACCCACACCCCCCCTCAGTATTACTTGATTTTCCATCAAAAATTGTGTTGGAATAAAGGAAAGATACCATCAAGAAAAGAAAAAGAAAAATCCTTCTCAAATTTAGAGGCAAATGTGTTCATATGAGTTTCAGATGAGGTTTCTACATGATTTTGTTGTTTCTTCTCTTTAGGATTCTTCTTCTCTATACATCGTGATGCATAGTGTTCATTCGTATGGCACATGGAGCACGTGACTCTACTCAAGTTATTATTCTTTGGATGTAAGGATGACTCCCCACCCTTGTTGGGTCTTTTCCCTCTACGCTTATTTGTTTGACCATTAAGGGCATGGTCACTTTCCTTATACTCCATCTAAGTTTTCTCCTAGATACACTCATCACATTGGCTTTCCCAGGAGGGAATATTTTCCTAAGCACAAACACCCTAGATAAATGTTTATCATTATGGCGGGAACTCATTCAATTCCTTTTTTACTAGCTCTTTATATTCAATTTTCTCCCTAATTGTTGCAAGTTAGTCAAGTTTATGTGTGAACTTCATTATATAGCTAGTGATGATGTATGATTTTCTCATCTTAAAATATCTGATTCCTTTATGTAGTATCATGTACCTATTAATTTTATCTCTTTGTTAAAGGATAACTAGACATCAAACATCTTCGTTTTCATATTCTTCTCGTATTAATGAGGGATCAAATGATCCTTTATAACATCCAGATCATTCACTTGGACTTCACTTATTTCTTATTATGATCTTCCAAATGTTACGGATCTATCGAAAATTTCATTGCATCCTTGACAATATCCCAGAGATCATTCTCTTCTAATAAATGAGTTTCCCTAACTTTCCATGATAGGAAATTAGAGGCACCATCCAATATGTCCACAAATATGAGTCTAGATAATTCCATCTATGATATGCACACAAGCACCTTTTATTTTGATCCTCTCAATCAAAGTATCTTTGATACCATGTAAATTTTCCTAACCTTAGGTGAGTGTCATCCTTATGTTCTCAAATAAATAAACAGTTATTTAATTTTCAAAATCTAATATCTTCACATATAACTATTCACACATATATATGGATAACGAAAAATGAAAACATAAACATGGTACGCAAATTATTTACACCTTCAATCAACTATTCATTGATATATCAAATCTTACAAGGAAACATCCATAAATGTGAAAACTAATAGATGTACGATAGACTCAAACCTAACAAAATATGTACACATACTGAGGAAAGCTTCCCTTAAAAAACAAGAAATCATCCCACTAGTCAACACCCATTCTCCATGTATTCGATATGGTTGTCCGGACTTGTTGTGCGAGAGGCGCTCTACAGCACAGTATGGGGGAGATCTTGTAACGTTACATAACGTTATGTAAGGTTATGTCAGCTATAAATAATATTTACGATTATGAGGGAGATGTTGTAACGTTATGTAATGTTATGTCGTCTATAAATAATATTTCCCATTATCAGGGAGATGTTGTAAGCTTACTTTTTACCTATTTATTGGTTTTGTCAACCCTTAAGTAGAAAGTAATTGTTGGAGACATTTACCCACCATGCACACTTAATTTGGTCAATTTGGCCTTGTTAAACCACTATCCTAAATTTTATTGACTTAATTGACATCAGAGGAGCATTGTATGACATCAGCATGAGCACACCCACACCTACCTTCAGTCAAGGAGGCCAACTAAGCCTTCTCCTTCATTTGGGGAGGCCAACTAGAGCACTCCGCGAGTGATCTGAGTGTCATAAATGTACCTAATTGATAATTGATGGTTACAATCAGTTAATTTAAGTGGTGAAGGCACCTTCATTCATTATTTAATTATTTTTAATGATTATTTATGAATTGGAGCTAACACAGGCACCTACAACCACTTTTGATGACCAGTTTGACTTCAGTTAACCTCATCGGGGTTCATTGAAGTTATTGATGCGCTACCACTTGTTGGTTGGCATGCAGTGACATGTGTCTGAGCTACTTTCAGTTAGACTTAGTCATTCATTGCACTCCAACTTTATTTAGGACTCAGTTGAGTCAATCGACACTTGATCAGTTGGCTAACTAGTGTGTTTACTGTGGCTTACAGTCAATTACGCTACACCCATTCATTCAATTCGAATGACCTCCTTGGGAATTTGAATTTTCTTGGAATTCATGCATCTCGCATGATCATAGTATTGTATTATTCATTATTCATTGATTATAAAGAGATGCTAATTCCATTGCAGCACCATTTTGCCAATTTTATGCATATTTGTCTGTATTATTTGTGAGACTGTGTTTTCAATTCCTAGAACACTGTGACAAATTAATATGGTATCAGATCTCATGGCGGGATGAAGCTCAGATCTCTCAAAAACAAGGTTTTTGACAGATCTTGCATGAAAAATTGAGCAAAAGCTCAAAATTACAGCACTACACCAGAAGCCAAGGCTTACTTAATACCCCAAGTAAAGGAATTGTTGATCAAGCTTGCTTGATCAACTATGTTGGGTGTGATGAAAGCCTAAAATGTGCAGGCTGTCTGACCTTACGGTGCCCCTTTTTTTGTGATTTGTAGGTTTTAATAGGTGAAAGCATTCGCTCCAACAGTTTGAAATGGCTTCTTCAGTAGAATTCTTGACTCCGTTCAATTTCCATTCATGGAAAGGAGACATGGAGATCCAGCTACATGCCAGAGGACTCTATAGGGTCACTATGGACACTGAAGAAAGCCTTCTTCTGTGACAGACAAAGCTAGATTCTTGAACAAGAAAGATGAAGCATTCGGATTCTTATGCCTCTCTATTTCCCAGGATCTTCTTTTCCATCTCTTGAGATTAAAGAATCCAAAGGAAATTTGGGACAAATTGGAAACCCTGTATGGAAAACCTGATGATTTGAGAGTATACCAGCTTGAAAACGAGTTGATGTCTCTCCATCCTTCCAATTTCGATACCTTAAATGATTTTTTCACAAAGTTCAAGCACATTATCTTACTGTTGAAGCAATGTAAGGTGGAGAAGGAGGATGATCAGCTCATCCTCTCCATACTCTCCAAACATGGAGCTAATTATTCAATGTTTGTCTCTACATTCCATGTGGGGAATCTCACAACCCCTGGATGGAAGATGCCTTCACTCAATGCCTTCATTGAATCCCTAACAAGTGAACATGATAAGCTTGTCCGAATGGGGATCATCATATCCTCCCATGATCAAGCCCTCCATGTCTCAGGGCCCAAAGATCTAAAGGGTAAGGAAATCAATAGAAGAACCCAAAAACCAAATTCAAAGCTCCTAAGCCTAAAGTTGAAAACTAGCAGCATGAAGAGTCTTCTGGCTCGAATAAGAACAAAGGAAAAGGGCATCATGGAAAGGAAAAAGTCAAGTGTTCATACTGTGAGAAGGGCTTCCACCCTGAACATGCCTACATGAAAAAAAAACTTGATGAAGCTACTTCTCTCCTTGAGAAAAATCACATCAATCTTCTGGAAAGATTTTGAAGGAGAGATCAGCAAGATAGGGAACCATAGCATGAAAAAGGTCATGCCCTCATGGCAAGCACTTAGAAGTCCAAAGCACTCTTGATAGATTCTGGAGCTTTGAACCACACGATGGCTAAAAGAGACTCCTTCTCATCTTTGGAGACCGACAAATCCATTCCCATCCACGTGGGAGATGACTCCATAATCATATCCGAAGGACAAGGTACTGTAGATCTTGAGCATGGTTATTTTTCCAATGTTTTGTAGGTACCATATCTTGCTTTAACCCTCCTAAGTGTTTATCAAATGAAACATACAGGAGTGCCCAAGAGAGTCTCATTTATCTCGGATGTTGTAGAGATCACAGAACTTGCATCTAGGAAACTTGTAGCAAAAGGCCTTGCAAACCATTAGGCAAAATCCTACAAGTTTTCCCATTTTGTGGCGGATGCAAATCCCACCGCATTGCTGAATCATGGAAATGAAGTTAGTAGAATGTGGCATGAGAGGTTCAACCATCTGAACTTCAAATACTTGCAGCAATTACAGAATAATTCTATGGTTGAATGCCTCCCGGTCATCAAAGCTACCACTGGAATTTGCAAGGGTTGTGTTGTTGCAAAGCACCCTGAGCATAAGTTCGATCGGGGGAAGGCAAGCCGAGCATCATGCATCTTGGGACTGATACATTTTGATATTAGAGGCCCCATGCCTATCACATCTGTGAATGGATCAAGGTACATTCTAAATTTCATTGATGACTTTTCCAGATACACATGGGTCTTTTTTATCAAAAATAAGTCGGAAGTATTGGAAAAATTCACTGAATTGAAGGCCTTGATTGAGAATGCATCTGGAAAAAAGATCAAAATTTTAAGATATGATAATGGTGGGGGGAGTATTTCAGTAATGATTTATTGCATCTATGTTCCCAAGTGGTATTCAAATCCAGCATTCAGTCCCCTACACTCCCTAGCAGAACGGTGTAGCAGAGAGGAAGAATCGATCTCTCAAGGAGATGACCACCTATATGTTGGAATCAAAGAAGTTGGCTGCAAATTTGTGGGCTGAAGCCATGCATGCTGCTGCATATATTCAAAACAGAGTGCCACACTCATCCATGAAAGGGAAGACCCCTTTCAAAGCATATTTCGGACACAAGCCGGATGTGTCGAATCTGTGGATGTTTGGGTCCACTGCATGGGCCCGAATTCCACTTGATAAAAGGAGGGCTTTGCAACCACAAAGCATAGAATGTCTGTTTATTGGATATCCTGATGAATCTAAAGGTTTCAAGCTACTAGATATCAAAAAAAACATATCATCATTGAAAGAAGTGTCAAGTTCGATGAGTCTCTTCAAGAGGTAGAACCAGTGAAGGAGAAAACTGTTGAATTTCCTTCCTATTCTACTGAATATCTGGATGATATAATTAGGGGTGATGACCCTGATTTGGATCCTATGTTTTCTGATATTAGTGAATAGAAAAAATCATATGCTGAATCATAACCTGAAGTACAAAATCATCTCCCAACTTGGGCCCGACAGACACTCTCCTCTGCAGCTGATGACATTGGAAATCTGGATGATCCAAGGAGAACCCAGTCTGATTTCCAAAGAGCAGGTATTGCGCTCTCTTGTTCTGATTATTTGTTGTCCAAATATTTTTATTTGAAGATAATTTCAGATCCTAATTCTTACTACCATGCTCGGAAGGATCCGAGATGGCAAGTTGCCATGGATGAAGAGATAAATTCTCTTCAGAAAAACACCACTTGGGAGCTAGTTTCTCTTCCTCCAGGGAGGAAATTGGTTCAATGCAAGTGGTTGTTTCAGACTAAGGTTGCTGCTGATGGTAGCACCTGAAAATATAAGGCAATTCTGGTAGCAAAAGGTTTCTCCCAGGTCCAAGGTGTGGACTTCCCTGAGACTTTTGCACCGATTGCAAAAATGGACTCCATCCGCCTAGTTTTGGCAATTTCTGCATCTAAGCACTAGGAAGTGCATCATATGGATGTTAAGTCTGCCTTTCTGCATGGATATCTTCATGAGGAGATATACATGAAGCAGCTTGAGGGATACATTTCTGATCCATATTTGTTTTGCAAGTTAAAGAAGTCACTATACGGATTAAAACAGGCCCCAAGAGAGTGGTATTCCAAGATGGATGCCTTCCTTCTCTTGCAAAACTTCCAAAGGTGTAAATCAGATCCAAATGTGTATATACAGCAGTATGATGGTAATTTGATTATTATTTTTTTATATGTTGATGACTTACTGATTACAAGTAGCACAGTTACTTCTATTTCAGTCATCAAAACTGCTCTCCACAATGCATTTGAAATGAGCGATTTGGGGCTCTTAGTGCAATTTCTAGGGCTCAAAATTGAGCAAAATTTTTATGGGATAATGATCACTCAGTCCAAATACATATCAGACCTATTATTCGATTTTAACATGGCTGGATGTAAGGCTGATCCATTCCCTTTCCTTTCAGGGATCAGCCTTGAAGAAGGAAAAAGCACACCTCCCATGGACTGCACTATTTATCGATAGCTAATAGGTAGCTTGCTCTACTTGACTCATTCTCGACCTGATATCTGCTATGCCATAAATTTGTGTCAAGATACATGTATAAGACTCATGATATTCATTGGAAGGTAGCCAAGAGGATCCTCCAGTATATTCAGGAAACAAGTACCTACGGCATTCACTATGTTGCAAACTCCGAGCTAGAGCTGGTTGGTTACACAGATTCCGATTGGGTGGGTAATTCTATTGATCAAAAGTATACTTCCAGATATTTCTTCATGTTTGGTGGTGGTCCCATTTTCTGGTCTATAAAAAATCAGGCCTCCATAGCATTGCCTTCAGCAGAGGCCGAGTACCAAGTAGCGGTGAATGCTTGCATCCAAGTTGTTTGGTTGCAAGGCATTCTTTCAAAGTTTGATCTTGGCAGTACTTTGTCCACTGTCCTTTTTTGTGACAATCAAAGTGATATTAATATATCCAAATATCCAATTACGAGGCAGAGGACCAAGCATGTAGAGATACACATGCACTATATCAGGGAATTAGTGCATGATAGGACCATCATTCTGTAATATTACCCAATTGATTAGCAGATTGCCGACATCTTCACCAAGAGATTTTCAGAAAAGAATTTCACTTACCTCCGTTCACTATTGGGGGTGAGTTTATCAAGGTGATTAGACTACTTTTAGTATTCAGCTTGAGGGGGGTTTTTTCCCACTATGTTTTCCCTCTTTTCCTCACTTAGATTTATTTTTTAGCATTGTTTTGAGTTTCATTATTGTACAAAGTGACCTATGGCCTTAGTTTCTAGGTCCCTAGCATTTCATGCACTTTATGTTTCTACCTCTCCTTAGTATAGCTTAAGGGGGGGTGTTGGAGACATTTACCTACCATGCACACTTAATTTGGTCAATTTGGCCTTGTTAAACCACTATCCTAAGTTTTATTGACTTAATTGACATCAGAGGAGAAATGTATGACATCAGCATGAGCACACCCACACCTACCTTCATTCAAGGAGGCCAACTAATCCTTCTCCTTCATTTGGGGAGGCCAACTAGAGCACTTCGTAAGTGATCTGAGTGTCATAAATGCACATAATTGATAAATGATAGTTACAATCAGTTAAGTTAAGTGGTGAAGGTGCCTTCATTCATTATTTATGAACTGGAGCTAACACAGGCACCTACAACCACTTCTGATGACCAATTTGACTTCAGTTAATCTCATTGGGGTTCATTGGAGTTATTGGTGCGCTACCACTTGTTGGTTGGCATGCAGTGACATGTGTCTGAGCTAATTTCATTTAGACTCAGTCATTCATTGCACTCCAACTTTAGTTAGGACTCAATTGAATCAATCGGCACTTGATCAGTTGGTTAACTAGTGTGTTTAATGTGGCTTATAGTCAGTTAAGCTACACCCATTCATTCAATTCGAATGACCTCCTTGGGAATTAGAATTGTCTTGGAATTCATGCATCTCGCAGATCATTGTATTGTATTATTCATTACTCGTTGATTACACTTTACAGCACCATTGCATCACCATTTTGCCAATTTTATTCATATTTGTTTGTATTCTTTGTGAGACTGTGTTTTCAGTTCCTAGACCATTGTGACAAATTAATAGTAATAAGTAAAAAAATTAATTATCCTCCAAAATAAACACGTAACAACAATATATAATTTAGGTTAAAGACAAGAACATAAGCTCCTTCTCCGGAGGATCGATGGGTTGAATCTGGCAAACAATACAACCCTGTCTCAATAATTACAGGAGATGATCCTCTAGAACATCGGGCAGCACAACGACAACGAGAGGATATGCGCTCCTCACCTTTCGAAGACCTTTGCAAGGACAAAAACACCTTTCACGTAGTAGTCAGAACCTAGATCTCAATTGACAGCCTGGTAGGATTCAAACCCGCGACGCTTTTCAAGAACGGAGGAATGGGATGGTGAGCACAAGAAGAGAAGGCCTAAGAAGAATTTAAATTAGAAGCCCAATTGTGAGCACAGTTTCAAGTACTACTCTTTGGGAAAATTGTGTGCATGTAAATTTCATTACGCCCAAGAAGAGAAGGCCCAAGAATAATTCCACCCTGTATTGACAACAATCAACATAGATAAGTCGTAAAATTTACAATTCAAAGCTCGCATTCAGTCAAAATTATAGCATGACCGAAAAAATGGAATTACAATTGGGATTCTAAATATTTTGCAAATGAAATATTTCAAACATATTTGCATGATTTCAGGATAGTTTCATTTACAAGACATAGATTGTGGCGAAAATGTTCTACTAGTCATTGAAAATTCACAACACATCATGTTTGTATATTTCAGCAATCTAGAGAGTCTCGATCATGTTTGTATATTTCAATTGTGGCAATCCGTTTAAGTTTTTAGAATTTCTATAGACTAGATGTTACGTACAATGATTTCAGCTATGACGTGAGGCTGTCTCATTGGCTTGAGGAGTAAAGGAAACGATCTGGTGACAAAATGCACAATACATATCTGAAGAAATAGCAACAGAAATGCATAATTCAATGGATTGTCACCCTACCATGCTCCATCGGATGTTGTATTCATCAATTTAACACACTTTTGTGTTCTAGAATTCGCTTCGATTTCGGCATGGGGTCTTCACTTAGTGAAACCATTCCATATCACGTTCGTTCATGGCATATGAAACAATACCCCTATTTTCAAAAAATATTGGAAAATACCTCTCAAAATCATTTTTTTAACCCCCTCCCAATATGCCTTCCCAATTTAAAAAAAAACCCTATTTTCACTATATATTGCATGTATCCATTTTTTCATTTACATTTTGTATACCCCTTTATATTTATACCTATTATATTGACATGATACCCCACATGCATTCTACAATGTACCTCTCTTCTTTCGATGTATATTGTGGATGCACATTACTTCACCCACAGAGATCACATTCATTTCCTAAATTAACACTAGTTTGTCATTTTTTTCCAGGTGCCTACACAAGATCAAAGCTTAAGGAAAAAACATACAATGTGAAAAAGTTCAAATCAAAGTGCTATCTATGGATAACAAGTGGATGACATAATGATAAATGATGGGTAAATTTTTTACTAACCTTCAGTTGTGATAAATGTGGAAAAAAACTCCAAATAAAAAGATCCAATCTTCAATTTTGATGGTTGATGGCAAAGGAAATGTCGCCCAAATCCTTCCTTAAGCCCAAAGAAAGTGTTATTGATCTCCTTAGCTCTCCTCTCTATCTATGTATTTAGCAAATGACAAAAAAAAACCGACTTAAAACCCGTTTTTCCTTCCATAGTCCACAACGACCGATTTTTTCTATTGACTCGCGATTTTTCGGCAAAAAATTGGGTCAGTTTTTTGGATTTTTTTGCCAAAAAATCGACGTCCTCGAAATCTCGTGATTTCTTGGACATCGTCAATTTCTCGGTCGATGCTAGTAACACCATTGTATTGGAACGTGTAGTAATTAAATCCACAATGCTATGACTCAAACGAGAAATGACCGAACAACTACTTGCAGGGTTGGCAAGCATTCCACCCTCCTCTGCATTCAATTCAACTATGTCATCGCTCACCTCATTTTCTACACCTTCACCATGTGGCCTATGCGCCAAGTGTTCCTTGTGGATGGCCTGTGTATCACCTACATCTAGGGTTCAAACATATATAATATTACATAAGGTTCATAAAAAGTATGAATTTTTTGTGTTATAAACATGTCATCATCAAACCAACATCTAAATCTTACAAAGATTACTTCTCCTTTGTGTGAAGTGGATGGAAAGTCCAAGTAGGTTGTCAAGTGAATATTGTATGTAATGTTTACATACAATGGTTGTTCATGTGAATCAATACAATTTGAAACATATATAATGTTACATAAGGTTCACAAAAAGTATGAAGTTAGTGTTTTATAAACATGTCATCATCAAATCAACATCGAAATCATTACAAAGATTACTTCTATGTTGGGTGAAGTGGATGGAAAGTCCAAGTAGGTTGTCAAGTGTAGCATCTCAAATATGCCTTATGTGGGTTGCAGCCATGTATACAATTCCTGATATGAATTTACAAATGTGCACCAAAAGACAAGATCAGAATTTGACACCTAGTCCACCTACTGTGACATATTGTTGCCACATGGCCCACACCTCATGCTGCACCCAACACCCCTTCCTAAATTCTCTTCCACCAGTAAAATTCTGTCCTTCAGTACGGATCGTGCATACCCAACTGTAGATTGTGTGGTCACCTCCATATTTCTTAGTCTCTCAAAGATAAATCTCTACATGCTACCACATGTTTCCTCAAGATTTATCTTCCACCTAGAAATACACAATTTTTTCACTGTAGAACTTAATTGTATTTTTTGTATTTATCTGACACCCAAAATTATCATTTTTGTACAATTTATTTAAATACCTAGTACTTACTGTTGACACACTGTCTACTTGTAGATTATTGAGACTGCTTACTACTTGAGTGTTTTCATACTAGAAAATTTATGCACTTCGAAACATTTTGTATTTTGTACAATTTTTGTCTTTGTTAGGGTCCTATCCTAACCTCTCTACTTAGGGGTACCTAGGATTCGATTTATTAATGTATGGAGCCATTCTCTTTGAAAAATCCCCACTAGGTAGTTGGTGTGTATTTAATTACTGGAAAAGGGTCATCCTTATGAAATAAGTCCCACTAGGTATTTGGTACTCATTAATGTTTGGCCCACTAGTGGTTAGGTTTTGGGTATTAGACATTGTTTAAATAGGGATGAATCTATGCAATGTTTTTTCAAGGAGTAATGTTGTTGTATTCATGTGCTGCTTGTTTAGATGTTTCCCCTTTGAAGAGGCCAGTTAACATTGTTCTTATTCTGTAATGTCAATAAAGGGTTCTCTTTTTGCAGGGGTTATATTTTATTTAGTATAGTCTGCATTTGTTCTTATATATTTCTCATAAATTCTCTGTGTTTTCTATCTACGTACCCTACAATATGGGGTTATCTCATCGATTTGTGTGCATCAAGTTTGAGTCTTGGGCTCGGTGCCTAAATTTTTGTCATAAAATACCTTGAATTCTTGTATTATGTGCAAGAAATGCCTCAAATTTCATGCAAAAAATTACCTTGAATTGTGTGTTGAAAATTCTTCAAACTATGTGAGTTGTCCTACCTTTAGGCTCTGTGTAGTATGAATGTTCTTGTACCTATGTTGAATCCAATGCACCTCAGATTTTTAGTAGTCTATACATTTTCTTTGGTTTCTGTTCAAAATTATGTTTTCTAGCCTGTTTCAACCTGTTCTGCATGCCTTAGGTTGCATGCATGTCTTGTTCTGTTTTGGGACTATTCCACACGAATCAGTATGGTCTACTGTTTGAAATTTGGCACTTTCATGTGTGCCTATGATGCATGGTAAGGTTTGTTCTTCACACTATTCTACATGTTCTGGACTGTTATCAGAGAAAAATTCATACCGTTACAAAAGATAATTTTGTGCTTGTTTTGGGTTGTTAATGCTCATGTTACAACTCTTTTTTGTGCCTGTTCGGAGGTGTTAATGCTTTGTTACTGCATCGTGGGTTGTGTATTCCCTCTCAAGAATTTGGAAAATTACAATTCTTTTTCAACTTCTCATATGCCAAATAGTTTTGTTAGTTATTCTTCCAACAAAAATGAAAATGTCCATTAAGTTTTTAAACTAAGTGGTAATATTTTTCCTAAGTCGTAACAGAATCTAAACTGAAGTTAACTTGAAAGTAGATTAACAGTACTCAGATAGTATAGTTGAAAGTAGATGTGCATTAGTATGCAAAAGGAAATGTCTTCCTGATAATAATGAGCACAATGATAAAACTAAATCACCATTTTTTACCATACATCCAATCATAACCAATTTAAGTAGATATCAATACATTACTGGAATAAATTAGCTATCACTATGACGTGGGATTAATGGGGCTTAATTTTTGACATCCATTAGTATTCATATATTAAAATATAAGGTAATCAACAAAGTTTTCAATACTAATGTCCTTAGCAACTAGGAATAAATATGGGTGCTGCCCAGAGAGGGTTGCATGGTTGCACTCAATGTTCAATTTAAAATCATCTGGATTGCATTCCAGCCATGTCAAATGTAGAAATTGATTAGCAATTTAGCAACTAAAAACAATACATGTTAGAACTAAAAAAAACAATTTCAAGAATCATTCCCAAACATGGTTTACAAGAGACTGTAAAAATACAGGGAAAATCATGAATCTATGAGACAAGGAATATGCCCAAACATAATCCCTTAATATGCACATGATGGTGAAAAGCCAAAATTCCAAAGAAATGCCAGCAGAAAACATCCAAGGCCAAATTCCTTGTAGGACAAGGAATGGCTTCATTTTGTAATAAAAAACTACAAGAACTATGTACATGCAACATTGTGTAGTATTAAAGTGTGGTTTTAAATAGGCATCAGCAAAGTCCAACCATATCAAATGTAGTGGAGCTGGAAACTTGATATTACAAAAGAAAAGCATGGCAGTCCCTTCTAAATTACATGAATTCATTAATAAAAAAATTCAAATGTCCAGCTGTAACATCAAGGGACCTGGCCATCACCAACCACATATGGACAGCCCACTTTCCTAGGTACAAAATCAACATCTTTGTCACCTAAATGTAAAAAGCAAAGGTTCTCAATTGCCCAACTCATAAAATAAGGTTATCTAGATACCAAAACAAAGAGAAAGGACAACGCAATTTCTTAGTTGCCATATTTAGAAAATAAGATTATCCAAATACCTAAACAACAAGAAGGGAAAACAAGATTCTCTATGACCCAACTAAAGAAACAAGATCCTTCAACTACCCAGGCACAGGATCTTTTAAAGACCCAGTCAGAAAGACCATGATCTTGTTCACACAAACATAGGAAATCAAGATTTCTACCTTACAGAATGCATAAAAAGGGCTACACAATATCTCAATGATCCAAATGAGAGAAGCAAAACTTCCTCATGAAACAACTTAAGAAAACAAGACTGCTCAATGGACCAACAACAAAAAGCTATATTTTTCCCAAAATAACAAATAAAATGAACCTTAGATTTATACCTTTGTGCTTGTAAAAGTAATTCTGCATCATAAAACAAAAATGACACAAAGAAAAGTCTGAGAGAGAGAGAGAATTAATTACAACAAAGATTATATCAAAACAATAATCCCACCCCGGAGGTCCTGCTACCTGTTCATGGCCCAAAGGGGAAGGAGAACTCGATGGAAACAGAGGTCAGAATGAGAGGTGCACCTATGCCTACTGAATCCATTCAATGCCAGGGCACTTTTTTCCTTTCTCCACTTACTACCCATCACTGAAAATCCAAATGATACTTACAAAAAAGAAACTGTGTACCCAATGAATTGTCACAAAAAAACCTGTGAAAACCCAATGAATTTTCACAAGAAAAAACCATCTACACCAAATTAATCTTCACACGAAAAAACCTTGTATACCCAACAGTTTTTTCACAGAAAATACCTATGTATACCTAGTGATCTTCATAGAGAAAACCCTGTATCCCCAATACATTTTTCAACAATATAGAAGCAAATGATTATTAGCTGAGACTGTAATTCAATGATTTCTCTTCACTGCATAGATACCCAACTGTTTTTTTACAAATATCAGATATACCCAATTGGTTTTGCTATATACACCTTTATACAAACCCTAATGATGTTGTTGACAATAATGGAGGGAAGTAGGCCTTCCTTTTTAGTTATAGGTCATCAAAGATCCCATGCATTGAAATGACCCCATTCATGATGTCATATGCACTATCCCGTTGTTCTTAGCATCACACCACCCAGGTTGTTTTATGGACCGATCCCTTATATGACCATGCGAGAGACTACTGAGATGAGTGCTCTTCCAAATTAAAGCTCTCAAAAGAAGGCACATCACAGAGATGTCGATAATTCTGTGATTGTTGTCAGTGTTCACAGACCTAGCAATATGGGCAATGGATTTCCATATCTCTCTAGAGTATGTACTGTGCCCTGTCTCTGTGTATTGTGCTATAGCAGATATCCAAATCTCTATATTGTGCTACATCGCAATAGCACCAGAGCCAAGGGATATCACAAAGGAATTGGTGCTGTGAGGGCACAAACCAAAAGCAAGGATCAAACGGTTGCTAAGACTGCACACATCTTGAAGCATGCCACAGATTTTGACATAGAGGGATGACCATACAACCTAGTTCACATCACCAATACAAACCCTTCACATCACCTTGTCATCCTACTCAAGCCCACTATTATTTAATTTTGTTAAACACATTACAAATTTACAAGTTAATCAATATTTTGTTCTATATTTTTCTTCCAGAATTGTCAATGAAGAAAAATGTCAAATCCAGATCATTGAACCAGTC
>LPNX010957836.1:218661-338090 GCA_001517045.1 Pseudotsuga menziesii | reverse complement strand
TGATCAAATTGCAGACATCTTCACCAAAGCGCTTGGACGAGAAAAGTTTGAAAGATTTAGAAACATGCTCGGACTTACGAACACCCCTTCGGATTAAGAGGGGGATTTTTAGAATATAATCCGTTAGGGATTATTGTAAATAAATAAAGAAAATTGAATAGTTAGGAAGCCGAAAAGGCTGGGCGGAAGGTGAAACACAACCGTCCTATGAAATGTATAAATAAATGCTTTTGGCTATGTAATGTATGAAATGGGAGTTATAATACCTATCAATTATAATGAGTATGAACATGATGATGATGATGAGGATGAACATCATGATGTTGTTGATGATGATGACATTGATGACGATGATGATTATAACATTGATGTTTATGAGGCTAAGGATGAGGATACGGTAGATTATGATGTCGATGATGAGGATGAGCATGATAGTGATGATGATGGTGATCATGACAATGATGATGGTGATGGTGATGGCGATGATGATGATACTAATGATGATGGTGATTAGGATACAAGTGATGATGATTATGATGATACCACTGATGATGATGATGATTATGATACCATTGATTATCATAAAGATGAATACGATGATGATTGTGATTATTCTAAGGAGGATGAACATCATGATGATGATAACATTGATGATGGTGATGATTATAAATTTGATATTGATGAGGATGAGGATGTGGATGAGGTTGATTATGATGTCGATGATGATGATGATGATGATGATGGTGATGATGATTTTGGTGATGATGATGGTGGTGATGATGATGGTGAGGATGAAGATGACGATGATTACGATGATACCATTGATGATGATGATGATGATGATGATGATTATGATACCATTGATGATCATAAAGATGAAGATGATGATGATTGTGATTTTTCTAACGAGGATGAACATGATGATGTTGATGATGATGATGATGATGATGATGAGGTTGAGGATGAGGATGAGGTTGATTATGATGTCGATGATGATGGTGATGATAATGGTGATGATGACAATGATGATGATGACAATGATGATGGTGATGATGATGGTGATGATGATGATGATGATGATGATCTTAGTCATGATGATGATGAGGATGAAGATGACAATGATTATTATGATACCATTGATGATGATCATCATCATCATGAGAGCATTGATGATCATAAGGATGAACATGATGATGATTGTGATTATTCTAATGAGGATGAGCATGATGAGGAGGAGGAGGATGAACATGATGATGATGATAACATTGATGACGATGATGATTATAAAATTGATGTTGATGAGGCTAAGGATGAGGTGGATTATGATGTTGATGATGATGATGATGAAGATGGTAATGATGGTGATGATGATGGTGGTGATGATGATGATGATGGTGATGATGATGATGGTGGTGGTGGTGGTGGTGATAATGGCGATGATGATGATGATGATGATGATGATGATGGTGATGGTGATGATGATGATGATGATTCTAGGCATGATGTGTTGGAAAATTTGGGTTATAGTTGTCATTGATGTCAAAGGTGTTCACAAATGACAAAGGAATAACCAGTGGATATGATGGCATGAAAAAATCGGTGAAATACTAAGGTAGTAATGAGATGGCATGGCATAGTTAAGGATGTGGCATGACACATATCATGACATGGAATATGATGGTGTCCTCATGATGATGTACTCAGTGAAAGACTTAGGTAGTGACGACATGGCACGATGATGAGGAGGAATAGTTATCTGCATGAGATTCGATGAATGAGGATCAGTTTTTGTATAATCCGTAAAGACAGAATACAGATCCACATTAGTTCTAGAATGGAAGGCTGGGAGAGATTCACACTAGATCTGACAGTGAAGATCAAGTTTACATAATTTAGGAGGAAAAGCCAAAGTTCTGCAAAAGATCAAGATAGATGGTTAAGGGTAAATCCGCAAGGAAATCAATGGTCCAAGAAAATTTGGAAGTCCAAAATAGGAAAGTGTGATTCCGCATTCCACATCCCGTAATCCGTAATGCAGAAAAAAAATTGTGAAAGAAAATTATGGAAGTCCAAAATAGGAAAGTGTGATTCCGCATCCCGCAATCTGGAGAGATTGGATGACTGAAGTTAGTTCTGGTAAAATAGATCAATGGTGTGAAAGAAGATTTGTGGAAAGAAGCTTTTGAAAAGAAAATTGAAAAAAGGAGTTTGCAAAAAGGAAAAAGTGGACAGTTTACATCTTGCATCTCATAATCTGGAGATCGACGGTTAGGAAAACACCCTACGAAGATCAACGGTGGGAAATCGTTGATGAGGAAATCTTGGTGTGAAAAGGTGATTTTGAGGAGGAAATGGATGGTTAGATCGATGGTGTAGATTGACTTAGAGATAGGATCAACGACTTTTATTGGATCAAGAAGTTCATCCTGCGGAAAGAAGTTTGGAATTCCAGAAGCACCTGCAAATGTTGGATAGTGGTGTGGAAATGGTTTCCAAGCTACAAAAATGATCTCTAAGGTGCAATATCAATGGAAGAACATGAAAGGACATTATGAAAGGTGTGATCTTTAGATCTAAAAGGGCGCAACATTGAAAGGTATGTTTTTTTAGTTTAAAGGGACAGAATTGTTGAAAGAAGCTTAAACGGTGAGAAGTATTTAAGCAGTGGCCTCAGTAAGAAGGAAGATTTCTTTGCAGTTCAAATTGTATGATCCTAATCAAAGACCAGTGGATGTTACAAAATTCAGTGGGAGAGAAATCGTGAGAAAAATATTAGGGTGACAGGGTGATGCTAGGGCAGGCAACAGGCCTGTAGGGGGTTGTTTCCTCCTTTCAGTTGTAGCTGATAAACCAAGGGGTTGTAGCCTCCTTCCAATTGGCATTGGTAAATAGCATTTTGTAGCATCTTGTTGAGGCCTGGAAATTCACAGGTAGCAACAGTAAGGGATTCTCCCCAATAAACGTTCCCAACTAGCCCATTGACTGTTTGGTACAGGGAATCCGTCCAATTTGCAGTCCGGCCACCATAGGTCAAGTAACAAACAAAGGCTTTTACCGGTTATGGCCCGGTCCACCGAGTTTTTGTATTTTGACTTAAAAGATGAAATGAAAGTGCCTAACTAACAATGCAGGGTGATAAAGAGGCGGGGAGCAGTCACAATGTGATGCGCAAGTTCTTACCTCTTGTCTTAAGGCTCACAAACATCCAAATCACATACAATGAGAAAATAAACTAACTACCTAAACTATCCCTAGGGAGCAGGCTTATCATTCATTGGTGAGTAATACATTTCGTACATGCATTATGAAGAGTTACAGATAGTTGATACTTCTTTCAAGACACATGAACAATTACAGATATTTAAACAACCAGATAGCCAATTGTTTTATGAACAACATTCATTACTCACAGTGGAAAACATCACAAAATATACTGAAGAACATTTAAACAAGAACATAGGTTCAGGAAGTTAAACACTCTCACAGATAATGAAACACAGCTGAAAACGAAATAGTTCCTCTTCAACATTGCTCATTTAATTGCATTGATATATTCCACATTTTTCTTTCTCCAAAAGGAAAAAGTTGCAACTTTTGATTGTAAAACGAAATAGTTCCTCTTACAAGCAAATGGTTTACAAGTTTTTCAAGGGAAAAAGTCCCTTATAAGTCCTATCTTTACAATATTTAAACTACACAACTGACTGTTTGGGCTGCCCCCCAAACGTGTCACTTTCCAGTCCCTTGGACGTTTCAGATTCTTCTTCAGGCCACTTTTTCTTCGTATGTTCGTGATTAGTTGAGTAACTGCCGGACCTTTCAGACCTGCATTTTTGTTGCTTTTGATTTTTTTTTGTCTTTTCCTTCGCTTTGTCTTCCTTGCGACCCTGCCAGCTCTACCACTATCAAACAGTTCATCTCCCTTCGTGTTGCAGTAGTTTGACCGATCTACGGATCTTTCCTGCAATAAAACCCCAAGAATCATTCCTTGAAAATGTATTTAAACCACAACAACAAATTATACTGAAAGAAACAACTAATCCACAGGAAATGATCGGGTGCACCACCGTTATTTTACACATGCAGACACTACTACCTCGTCCTCCTATAGGCTTTGCCAAAGAAAATGCCAATGGCGGAAATCAGGAGGAAACCAACATCGGAATCCAAACGGCTTTCCCAGCCGCAACAACAGAAGAGTAAAGGCTATAGGCATGTGATGGGAGGGTGGGAAAAATTTAAATTGGAAGTCGGAAAGGTTTAGACATCGGAAGCAAAATGACTTTCCCAGCCGCAACGGTGGAAGAGTAGAGTCTACGGGCAAGCCACGGTGGGAGGAAACTCAATCGGAAGTCGGACGGCTTCACACTTCGGTAGCTAAAGGACTTTGAGATCCGCAACGGCGGAAAAGAGAAGGCTAAAGCCACGCGATGCACAGTCGGACGTCATACAGATTTCTACTTCGGAAGCTAAATGACTTCCCCAGCCGCAACGATAGAAGAGAGACGGCTATGGGCAAGTGATCAAAGACTAATATGCATTGGCAGTCAGAGCGATTCATCCTTCGGCTGGCTAAAATATTTGAGGAGTCACAACGATGAAAAGGAAAATGCTATCTGTCGTCGACTTAACATAAGATGACGCCCAATCCATAAAATATTAAGTGTTCAGAAAGCTTTAAGAATCGACAAAGGTTAAACCCCGTTCTTCTTCCGGAACAGCGGCCTTAAAGAACAAAAGACTTGACTTGTCCTCGGTTAGCATACCAAACCCACCTTTGAGACCCATCGCGAAATTCAAACATGGAATTTTCCAAAAAAGCAGACAATCAAGCTGCAAAGTCATTCGAAAATAAAGCATTCCAAAAAGGATCAAGGGTCCAATGATTAAAACAAATCTAAAATACGAGGAGGGGCCCAAAATTTAAGAAATTTGGGGAGAACAGTTGCAGCAGCAACAATTGGCGATTCTGGGGTGTACCTAGGTCTCTGGGCGATTATTCTTTGAGTGACGGACTGTTTAACAACAAATGCATCTATTTGAATTCTTCCAGCTGTCTGGATTTCTCAAAAGACTGAAATGTGTCCCTTTAATCATTGATCATAGTCCATTTTGGGGAGAATGGAAACTAAGATTTTCAAGTCCAGATAACTCTGTCGAGGCCAGAGGATGAGTTTCATTATTACTTTTGTCTTTAGGTAGCTGAAATCTTGGACACCACAGGATTGTAGCATATGGTAAATAGAAATATTCGTTTGTTCCTCATTCCCATGCCACTTTAACACTTTTGTACTTTTGGACTTTTGTCCCTTTTAATATGAGTCCTCCTACATGCCTTTCTTTCTGAATTTAAATTCAGGCTCCTCTATCCCATAGTGTCCTTTTGTGTGAGTGGGGTACTTCATGTTCCAGCTCACGGATGGAGAGGAACTTTCGGCAATTTAGTACTTATGATTCAGCATTTGCTTTGATGTATGATGATTTTAGAGGAGTTTTTTTACTCTTATTTGCCTTTTGGCCTTCTTTTCTTGGCATGGGATCATTTATATTTAATATACTGTTTGCCTTGCTCCTTTCCATGGGTCCTCTGCTGTTGCCCCTTAGAATATTTTAAGTGTGACGTGGATGGAGCCTCAACATAGTATTCCATACTCTTTGAATCTGGTTTATTTCATAGGGATTAAGCAGGACTTCAATGCACAAATAGCTATTCAAGAAAACTGCTAAACAGGAAGAAGTTCAAATAGCAACACACAGTCTGATACCCAAAAACGTTTATCAATCCCAAAAATTTTGGATGTTCCCCATGCAACTGCAGGTTCGTTCTGCTATTGAAATCAATAAAACTTAAATTAAAACAAACTAAAAAACATGACTCAAAAGACATCCAAACAGCTTATTTATATACAAGACAGAAGAACTCAAATAAAATCAGGAAAAATAAGGCTTGAGAACCAAACCATTTACTGGTAAGTTCTTTGCCCACCCATGTAGATCTTGCAACTTATAAGTAGAAGGGCCCAGCTTTGCTGCAACCTAGAACGGACCTACCCACAACTGTTGGAATTTGGTATGCTTTCCTTTCTCATCATGGGGATGATCCCATTTGAGGACTAAGTCTCCCACTTCAAATTCTTTTGTTCCAGCCTTATGTTTGTCAAACCACCTATTTATTACCTCCTGCTGTTGCTTAAAGCGTTCTCTGGCTTTAGATCTAGCCTCTTCTGCTTTCAGAAGATTGCATGTCCTCATCTGCAGAATTTCGTCATCCGACCCCCTAGACTCTTGAGCCATTATGGAAGATGGTAGCATGATATTGGGGGGAATAATAGCTTCTTTACCATACACAAGGGTATACGGTGACACTCCTATCGCAGACTTGGGGGTGACTTTGTCAGCCCAAAGGGCATTTGGTAGGGTTGAGTGCCAACTCCTCTAGTTTTCTATTACAGTCTTCTTTAAGATTCTAATCAGATTTTTATTAGTGGGTTCAGCCAAGCCATTTCCTTGTGGATAGTAGTTAGCAGAATAATGCAATTTTATCCCTTTATCATGAGCAAAAGCAGTTAATTTAATTGAGGAAAATTATTTGGCATTATCAAAAACTAACGAAATTGGAACTCCAAACCTGGTCATGATATGATCTTGCAGGAATCTGATGACCTCGTCTTCATTTATCTTGCGCAGTGGAATAGCTTCGACCCAGCGAGTGAAATAATCAATCACGGTCAGAATGTATTTGTGTTGGAGGGAAGAATTCGGTTTTATTTCTCCAATGATATCCAACCCCCATTGCTCGAATGGTTCTGTGATCGTCACAGGCTTTAGGGGTGCTGCTTCTTTAGGATGTCTCCCACTACACCTTTGGCAAATATCACACTTCCTGACATGTGCGTGTGCATCTTTGAAGAGCGTAGGCCAGTAGTAACCGGCTCTGAGGATTTTGTGGGCTGTAGTATCCCCTGAATAATGTCCCCCAATGGGACCGTCATGCAATTCTGACATTACTTTCTTCGCATCTTCTTTCTCTAAACATCTGAGAAGAACTCCGTCATAATTTTTTCTGAATAATACTCCTTCAATAATCTGATAGGAAGCTGATTTAAGACGCAGCGCTCTTCTTTGCTTAGAGTTCCAATGTTTCGGTAACAACCCTGCCTGTAGGTAATGTACAAGGTCTCTATACCAAGACTCGGGAGCTGTAAACAAAGGACATACATCCATTAAATGTAATTCAGCTTCATCCTCCCAGGTGTGTTCTTCATTTTTTCCATTTTCAGTCTTCAATTTGCATAACCCTTGTCCTTTAACTATAGAGGCCGGCTTGAATTCAAGGTCGTACTCTTGAAGAGTTGTTACCCAGTTTCCCCTTCTTTCTCCTAACTCCTTCTGCACAAGAAGGGATCTTACAGTTGGGTAGGGGACGATCACCTTGGTTCAATTTTTTAAAATATAAGGCCTGAATTGCTTCACGGCCTTGAATATTGCGTAAGCCTGTTTATCAATTGCCGGGTAATTTAATTCATCCCCTTGCAGACCAGTGCTCATGAAATATATTGGGAATTCATCCCCCCATCTTCTTTTTGCGTAAGCACAGCTGCTAGTGAATCATCGGATGCAAATGTATACAGGATAAAGTCTTTATCAAAGTCTAGGATTTTCAAGGAGGGTGCGTGTGCAACAGCAATTTTGATTTTGCTGAATGCTTCCTTCTCAATTTCAGTCCACTTGAATTGTGCATTTTGCTTGACCATCTGCTGTAGCGTCTTGACAACCTGAGCGAAATCAGGCACAAATCTCCGCATGAAGTTTAAAGTTCCCATAAATGATTGCATCCCATTTTTATTATGGGGCATAGGAATTTGTTCAATGGCCTTAATTATTTCTGGATCTATAGATATTCCTTTCTTTGAAACTATGTGACCCAGTAATTTTACCTCAGTGATAGCGAACACGCATTTCCTGGGATTGAGTGAGATGCCATACTTCCAACAGCATTCAAAAATCTGCCTTAAGTGAAATGCGTGCTCTTCTCTTTTCTTTGAGAATATCATAATATCGTCAAGGTATACTACAGCACTTCTGCCAATCAATCCACGGAAAGCTATGTTCATAGCTCTCTGAAAGGTTGCTCTAGCATTTATAAGCCCAAAGGGAATCCTTCTGTAGGCAAAGGTTCCCCATTTGGTCCTGAATGTTGTTTTCAATCTGTCTTCTTCAGCTACTAATACTTGATTGTAGCCAGAGAAACCATCTAATAGTGAAAACAGTTCAGAACCTGAGACCATTTGTAGCAATTGTTCCATGGGTGGCACCGGGTAGTTGTCTTTATCTAAAGCGCAGTTTAAATTTCTGAAATCCATGCATAGTCTGATCTCTCCAGATTTTTTTCTAACTGGTACCAGATTTGATACCCACTCAGAGTGTCTAACTTTAAAAATGATTCTAGCATCCAATAATTTCTTCACTTCACTCTGAATCAATGGTTCCATCTTTGGATGCATTTTTCTCAAAGGTTGTATGTCCAAGCAAAGACATCTTTATATTGTTTAAACAGACTGACGAACTTATCCCTTTCTGATGGTGAACAACATTTGCCAAGATTCACAAATTTAGGACTCGCCTCAGTCCCTAAATTTATCAACTCGA
This sequence comes from Pseudotsuga menziesii, assembly GCA_001517045.1. Taxonomy (NCBI): domain Eukaryota; kingdom Viridiplantae; phylum Streptophyta; class Pinopsida; order Pinales; family Pinaceae; genus Pseudotsuga; species Pseudotsuga menziesii. The sequence goes on along the minus strand of LPNX010957836.1, from coordinate 329,441 downwards.
ACTGTAGAGATGAGCTATGCGTTTTTACGTTGGCTAGTCTTCTGAACTTTTCATTTAAGTTGAACATTCTTTCTAATGTTCTGACTCCATTAGGGATGAAATTGTCATACTTCATCTCGGCCTAATGTTCTTCATCTTCTATAATTGCTCCTTTGAATACCTCGTCATTCGTTAAACATTCTATAATCTGTTGGTCATCATCGAACACTCGCAGGTTGGTAATCATATCAAGTACTGAGGGCCTGAAATGTAGTTCAACAGAGCATCGATTATTAGTAGGTACCATCCTAGTGGCTGATGTGGCCAACAGATCAGCTGCTGCGTTTTTTAGCCTTGGAATTGAAATAATATTGAATGCATTAAAACATTTAAGTAGGTCCCATACCTCATTTTGATAAGATTTCAGGTGAGGAGAAACACAATGTATTCGATTTTTGATTTGCTTTACAATTATTTCTAAATCTCCAAAAACTTTTAAATTACTTACCTTTAATTCAATTGCTTTCCTTAAGCCCTACACCAGTGCTTCATACTCAGCTGTATTGTTCGTACATTCAAATTCTAATCTACATGCAAGAAAGTGTTTATTCTTCTGAGGGTTAATCAGGACACAACCAGCCCCTGACCCCTCTAATGTATTAGAGCCATCAAAAAACAAAGTCCAAAAATCACTAACTACTGAATGTGAATCTATTCCTACTGCTAAATCTACTATTTTACAATCAATTTCGTCAGCCTAAGAAAATCGAAGGAGATCAGGCTGGGCGTCTGATATGTTGATGGCTTCTTCTGCTTGGTAATTACTTGGTTCTAATTCGATAAAGTAGTTTCCCAAGACAAAATCCACTGGTTCATTCTTTTCTTCCAGTTGAGTAACATTATATTTCGTGTGAGGCTCCCTTAAAATTTTAATCTGGTTCAGACTCCCTTTATATGGAAACCACAGATGTGACCAATCAGAGGCGAAATATCCATTAAGTTTGGCCAACCAATCTCTGCTCAGAACAAGGTCGTAAGCATCTGGTATATCATCCACCACAATATTAATGACTTGGCATACTATATCATTTGATGCCAGTCGGATTAGGACATCTTCCATCTCACCAATTACTTTTACATCTGTCCTGTCCAACTAAACCACCCTCCACGCGGATGTCTTAGGCTTCCCATTGATCTTTTTACAAACAGATACTAGCATGACATTAACAATTGCCCCTGAGTCTACCAAGCAATTATGTACATTGTGGTTAAAGATTTCAAAGGTAAGGAGGAACGGTGGATGCTTGTTCTTGGACTTACCTCTACTGCTGGTTTCTCCAATTTCTTCTTCTTCTTCTGGTTGATTGTTAGTTGGCATCCTCTCGTCCGATGCTTCAAGTGCTTTCAACAATATTTCTTTTTGCTGCGGAACTTTACACGTTTCAAATAGTGAGACATTTGCCTTTACCTTCTTTAAATCTTCAACGACATCATAATCCATCTATTGTTCAGTGAGATGAGGTTTATCGGCATTCTCCTTATCTTCAGTTAGCTTAGCCGTTGCATCATTCTGCCTAGGATTTTGGCTGGTAATAGTGAATTCTGGAATTTTATCAGCCAAGGATTTATTTTGAAATTTCTTCTTAACATTTCTCTGCAGCCTCTTAATCTTTGGGAGTATAAGACTATCTTATTTAACCATCCCTTGGCTCCTTGTAGTTACGTTGGTTTCCATGACCTCCTTGTACCCCTGGGTCTTTTCCTCTTCAGCGTCAAATAAGGAAATAGAATTCCACAAAGCCATGGTTTCCTCTCCTTGTTCCTTCATTGAAGTAATATTTTCTTGTCTTTCCTCATCTCCATCTTCTGTTAATCTAGAATCCAACATCTGATTCATGACCAACGTCATTGAATTTATCCATTGCGAACAATTCTTTTCAGAGTGGGGTTGTTGGTGGAAAGTGCAAAAATTTTCCATCCCTATCTCTGTCAAATTCATAGATGCTGTGTTGTGCGGAGGAGGTTGAGACTGATTGTTGTCCTCTCTTTTCTTGTAATAAGATCTGTAGAATTTTTGAGTTTCTTTCTCTTTCTCCAAGTCTATGATTTTATTAGAAAGCTTATGCACCATTTTGGCCATATTTTCATAATCTGGTGATTTCTCCTCCTTAGGCTTAGTAAACATTAAGGCCTTCCTTCCCCCACCTTTCTCTCCTGACTGCTCGGGATAATCCTCAATACTTTCTCTTTCGGCCTCCACTACTTCTGCCTCTTCATAGGTTTCCGCTAAAGTAGGCTTGGCCCTACCTTTGGCAAACATGGCCAAGTCAGGGCCTAAGGCTGATGTATAATATTCGATCAGGACCTTTTCCGAAGGTTTGTCAGCGTCAGAAAAATTCTTAAGGTATGCTGCAAATATTTGAGTAAAACTGTGCACCTTCTCCTTTCTTTCTTTCTTCAAGGCACACAGTCCTTTCATGAGGGCTGCATGAGTCTTTTGAGTCGCATACTTACTTCTGAAAATCCTCTCGAAGGTATCCCAATTAGGGATAGAGTTAGCAGGAAACCCAAAATACCATGATGTTGCGGCTCCTTTAAGGGTATGTGGGAATAGTCTGCACACTACATATTCATGCTCCCCAGCCCTCAATCCTTATATTTCCAAGTAAAAACTTTGCAGATGATCATCTACTAGTGTTTTTTCACTTGGGTCGAACTTGGGCAGCATCTTCTCAAAGGATTGAGGTAGGTCATGTAATGGAGGTGTCAGGTTCAAGGGTGATCTGGCTCTCCAAGCAGGTGGTGGATTTGGTGGGTTGGGTGGTGGATTAGGATTTACTCCTACCATGATTCTAGGTGGAGAGTGAGGAGGTGAGCCAATAGGAGTGTGACCAGGAGAACTGTGAGGGGTATCTGGGCCGTCTTGATTCAAAGGCAGTTCAACTTCCTGTAAAGCAGTTTCTACTAGCTCTTCCCAATCACCAACAAGCACTGAGTCTTCCAATATAGGGCGATCTTTCCTTTTATATTCTCTTCTGGGCAATTTAGGGATAGTTGGAAATCCTCCAATCTTCTTTACATATGCCCGGGTGTGTCTTCTTAGGTCATTAACAACTTCATTGCCCACATAATATAGATGCTCTCTATTTCTTTCTTCCAGAATTGGGTTATGAAACCCACTGCTTTCAGAACTATTACCGGTGGAAAAGTCTCGGGAAAACAGGTTTCCTCGGCCAGCCATGCATTGGCGGCCCTCCTTCTAGCGCCAAAATTGTTGAGGCCTAGAAATTCACAGGCAGCAACAGTAAGGGATTCTCCCCAATCAACATTCCCAACTAGCCCGTTGACTGTTTGGTATAGGGAATCCGTCCGGTTTGCGGTCCAGCCACCGTAGGTCAAGTAACAAACAAAGGCTTTTACTGGTTACGGCCCGTTCCATCGAGTTTTTGTATTTTTACTTAAAAGATGAAATGCAAGTGCCTAACTAACAATGCAGGGTGATAAAGATGCGGGGAGCAGTCACAATGTGATGCACAGGTTCTTACCTCTCGTCTTAAGGCTCACAAACATCCAAATCACATACAACGAGAAAATAAACTAACTACCTAAACTATCCCTAGGGAGCAGGCTTATCATTCATTGGTGAGTAATACATTTCATACATGCATTATGAAGAGTTACAGATAGCTGATACTTCTTTCAAGACACATGAACAATTACAGATATTTAAACAACCAGATAGCCAATTGTTTTATGAACAAAATTCATTACTCACAGTGGAAAACATCACAAAATATACTGAAGAACATTTAAACAAGAACATAGGTTCAGGAAGTTAAACACTCTCACAGATAATGAAAAACAGCTGAAAACGAAATAGTTCCTCTTCAACATTGCTCATTTAATTGCATTGATATATTCCACATTTTGCTTTCTCCAAAAGGAAAAAGTTGCAGCTTTTGATTGTAAAACGAAATAGTTCCTCTTACAAGCAAATGGTTTACAAGTTTTTCCAAGGAAAAAGTCCCTTCTAAGTCCTATCTTTACAATATTTAAACTACACAGCCGACTGTTTGGGCTGCCCCCCAAACGTGTCACTTTCCAGTCCCTCGGACGTTTCAGATTCTTCTTCAAGCCACTTTGTCTTCGTATGTTCGTGATTAGTTGAGTAACTGCTGGACCTTTTAGACCTGCATTTTTGTTGCTTTTGATTTTTTTTTGTCTTTTCCTTCGCTTTGTCTTCCTTGTGACCCTGCCATCTCTACCACTATCAAACAGTTCGTCTCCCTTCGTGCTGCAGCAGTTTGACCAATCTTCGAAGCTTTCCTGCAATCAAACCCCAAGCATCATTCATTGGAAATGTATTTAAACCATAACAGCAAATTATACTGAAAGAAACGGATAATCCACAGGAAATGATCGGGTGCACCACTGTTATTTTACACATGCAGACACTACTACCTTGTCCTCCTATAGGCTCGGCCAAAGAAAACGCCAACGGCAGAAATCGGGAGGAAACCAACATCGGAAGCCAAATGGCTTTCCCAGCCGCAACGGCGGAAGAGTAAAGGCTACAGGCATGCGACGGGAGGGCGGGGAAACTTTAAATCGGAAGTCGGAAAGGTTTATACATTGGAAGCCAAATGACTTTCCCAGCCACAACGGTGGAAGAGTAGAGGCTACGGGCAAGCGATGATGGGAGGAAACTCAATCGGAAGTCAGATGGCTTCACACTTCAGCAGCTAAAGGACTTTGAGAGCCGCAATGGAGGAAAAGAGAAGGCTAAAGCCATGTGATGCACAGTCAAACATTGGATGGATTTCTACTTCGGAAGCTAAATGACTTCCCCAACCGTAACGGTGGAAGAGAGACGGCTACGGGCGAGTGATCAAAGACGAATATGTATCGGCAGTCAGAGAGATTCATCCTTCAAGTGGCTAAAAGCTTTGAGGAGCCGCAACGGTGGAAAGGAAAATGCTATCTGCTACCGACTTAACATAATATGATGCCCGATCCATAAAATATTAAGTGTTCAGAAATATTTAAGAATCGACAAAGGTTAAAACCCGTTCTTCTTCCGAAACAGTGGCCTTAAAGAACAAAAGACTTGACTTGTCCTCAGTTAGCAGACCAAACCCACCTCTGCGACCCATCGCTAAATTCAAACATGGAATTTTCCAAACAGGTGGACAATCAAGCTGCAAAGTCATTTGAAAATAAAACATGCCCAAAAGGCTCAAGGGTCCAACGATTAAAACAACTCTAAAATACGAGGAGGGGCCCAAAATTTAAGAAATTTGGGGAGAACAGTTGCAGCAGCAAAACATCCTTTCTATTGTAGCTGATAAACCAGGGGTTCATAGCCTCCTTCCAATTGGTATTGGTAAATAGGGTGTAATACCATTCTTGTCTATAGCAGGAGGAAAAACTATTTGTAAATAACAATTTTGCAGTAATAGGACGTATTGGTGGTTTACCCTATTGGGCTTCCATGGTAAAATTGTGTTCTGTGTATTCTTGTTGTTATGTGTCTTTAATAATATATTTAAAAAGTGGTTAAATTAGTAAAAATATAACAATACCGATTCACCCCCACCCCTCTCAGTATTGAACTATAAACCAACATTTGGTATCAAAGCGAGTTCCTTCAGCACAGTTTAACCACTGGAAGGTAGATCCTTTATAAATCCACTATGGATCAACAAGAAGGCTTTGCCACTAACAGACCTCCACTATTTACAGGAGAAAACTATGCTTACTGGAGTGTAAGAATGAGGTGTCATATGATGTCCCTCAGATGGAAGGTTTGGGAAGCAACAGAAAAGGACCTTAAAATAGGAAACTAATACCCTACAGACACAGTTGAACTAGGTGAATATGAAGGTAATTACAAAGCCCTAAATGCAATCTTGAGTGGATTGACAAACACTGTGTTGACTAAGGTTATGGAATGCACTTCAGCCAAAAAAGCCTGGGATAAGTTGAATATTATTTATCAAGGAGCATATAAGGTCAGAGAATCCAAACTGCAGACATATAAAAGTAAATTTGAAAGCCTTAAAATAAGAGAAGAATAGAATATTGGGGAATACCTTCTTCGTGTGGATGAGGTGGTTAATGTTATTAGAGGTCTTGGAGGAAAATTGAAAGAAAGAGAAGTGGTAAGAAAGATACTAAGAACATTACCAATGAGATATGACTCAAAGGTTTCCACCCTAGAGAAACGAGATGACCTTAAAACAATGAAAATGAATGAGCTGCATGGAATTCTCACTGCATATGAGATGAGAAATGGACTAAATGAAACCTCAAAGAAAGAAGCAGCATTTAAATTCTCTTTCAAAAATCAATCAGAGAATCTATATGATGAGGAATCCCTCTTTGTAAGAAAACTTAATAAAGGAATTGGGAAATACAAAGCTAAGCTACCTTTGAAATGTTTTAACTTTGGAAGGATTGGACATTTTTCCCATAAGTGTTCCTACCCAAAACAAGAGGAGAGTGACCATGAAGAATCTTGTTGTCATAAGGGTAAGAAGAAGTTTAAAGAAAAAAGGAAGAAATTCTATTCCAAGGAAGAAAGTGAAAATGAGGAGATGAGTGAAGATAATGAAATCCTATTTTTAGGAACAATAAACTCAGATGAGGAATCAAAAGTGGACATAGAAGCTAAATACATGGCTGTTGTAGATGAAATTAAAAGATGTAGGAAAAGAAACAAAGTTTTGAAAGAGAAATTTTCTCAATACCAAGAAGAGACAAATCATATTATTATTGATTTGAGAAACCAACTTCAAGAGGCTAAGAAGAGTGAGTAATATCTAGTAGTTTTTATCAGGAAGAGAATTCAAGATTCTGAAAATATTGAGAAAGCAATTGCTCGACTTAGAGAAGGGGTTGAGGAAAAATTCATCAAATCTAAGTTTAAAAACAACTCAAAGATTATGGATGACATTCTGAGCAGTCAAATATTGTCCAGTGATAGATCTGGTTTAGGGTTCGTTAAAGAAAAGAAACAGGAGAGTCTCCCACTCACTAATCAGAGAGGAAGAACAAAGAGCTATGCTGAAGTATTGAAGAGTCATGTTAAAACAAAAAAGTGCAAAGAATATGCTTTATATTTTCATGACAAAGATAGAACTCATGAGGAGCTCAAGAGACAAGTAATAAATAGAAATCAGAAAATATTTCTGGGTCATTGTTATTCCTGTAATAACTTTGGTCATAAAGCCCTAAAATGCAAGGCTTATGAAAATGTTCATGAGTACAAGAAGGATGCAATTAAAAATATGAAGGAATTGTATACTGAAATGTGATGCTCCAGTATAATTTTAGAGACAGTGGAAGAAAATGGCAGTTAGGAAACAGAGAGACCAAAGACCTCCTGTGGATAAAGAAAAATTTCATGGTTATTGTCATTATTGTCATAAGATTGGTCACAAGATGGCTGACAGCAGAGTCAGGGGAGAAAATCAATGGATGAAAAGGGAATGGGACACCAACGCAGAGCATGGTGAAGGACAAGTAAATAGTACACCTCCTGAAAGGGTGTGGATGAAAGAATTAGAATCTTCAAAAGAAACACAACTTTCAGGCATTAATGAAGTCTATGTAGTTGATGTTGAGAATAATGAGGTCATATGTAAAAATGACACTCATCATGAGGGAAAGATACTTAGTGATGTAGAAGAATACCCCAATGTAGATAAGGATGAAAGAGGTGAAGAAGGATGTAGTGATGACTGTGGGATCCTTTTCTAAAAAAAATTATCTCGTGATTTAAAGAAAACCCTGAAAATAACATTAGAAGGGATCTTATACTCAGGAGGAGTTAAACTCAAAAAATTCCAATTGGTATCTAAGAAAAAACTCAATTGGCAAAAAATGTTGAAGTATATTGAAAGTTATCTTCTTCAAAGATGATGGGTGATCAAGGTTGGTGTATGGATGACATAAGAAAGAGTATGAAGTAACGTGAGAACAAAAAAATGTGAGATTCATGAATACCATGATGTTTGAAATTAAATAGAATATAAAGATCATTATGTTCACTTAGTATTTGAAGTCATGACACATAAAAAAAATTGACAGTAGAACAAAACTCAAGTCTAAAAATAAAAAATTCAGTTTATTGATAAGTTAGCAGGATGAGTTTAGCATTGTGTTGCAGCTGCAACTGTTCTCCCCAAATTTTTCAAATTTTGGTCCCCTCCTCATGACTTAGTGTTGCTTTGAATCGTTTGGATCCGTGAGCCTTTGGTCATGCTTTAATTTTGAATGATTTTTGAAGATTAACTCTCGTCTTGTTTTCAGAAGTTGATTGTGTTTTAAAAAATTGTTGTGGGTCACAGAATTTAAGTTTGGTTTTGCTAGTCGATTAGATCATTTGTTCTTTGAAGGGCTGCCATTTCGGAGGTAAAACAGGTTTTTGTCCATTGTTGAATTCTTAGAGCTGTCCGAAAGACTTAATTTTTTTCATAGATCGGGCGTCAAATTATGTTTGATCGGAGGCCGTTGTCCTTTCTTCTTCCGTCGTTACGGCTCCCAAAGCAGCTAAGCACCCGAAACGTAAAGTGCCCTGTCCTTCGATGTGTGTTGATCTTTTAATTGCTTGTCCGTAGTGTTTTCTCTTCCATCGTTGCAGCTGTGCAAAGATTTTGGCTTCCGATGTCAATGTCCTTCCGATTTTCGATGGGAATTTTTCCCGCCAACAGCTTAGGTCTTAACTCTTTCGACTCCGATGTGCTTAAGTGTTTCGCAGTACCCATCACCTGTTAAAACCCGCTTATGCGGCTGTGAATAGGGCTACCCTGCCGATGTTAACGTCCTAAGCCGCCGATGAGTTCTTTATTTCCGTCATCGATGATTTCTGCGGAACCCGTAGGTGCATGAAATAGTGGTGTCGGCTCTTGTTGAGTTCTCAGAACAGTAACGTAGCATATGACTCTTTTTGTTGCTTAGCCGTTGGTAGAAATAATATAACATAGTTTGATTTCGTTGAAAGTACAGTCCATACGAATGATAGATGTCATTTAATTGCAGGAGGATTCTAGAGACTGTCCAGACTAACGTGGTGCAAAGGTCTAGCTAGGAGATAGGTGGCAGAAAGGAGTTGGGCAGTTTTGGGCAAAGGCCGAACCGAAACTGACGTGATCTCAAGGGGCGCGAGCAAAGTAGAAGGAAAAATCAAAAGCAACAAAGGCACAGACTTGAAAGGTCTGTCAGTTACTCAACGGGTCATGAGTGCATGCAGAAAGGATAAAAAAGAGGGATATGAAACGCTTGAGGAACGGAAGGGTCACGCGTTTGGGGTAGCCCAAACGATCTACTGTTTTATTTAAATATTTGAAAGTTAGAACTTACAGGGTATTTTTCCCCGAAAAAAACTTGTACACTAATGCTTGTAAGAGGAACTATTTCATTTTACAACTAGAAACTGCAAATTTTGCCTGTCGGAGAAAGTGCTATGTGGAATGTATCAATGTGATTAAATGAGCAATGTTGAATGGGAACTATTTTGTTTTCAACTGTGTCTCATTAACTGTGAGAGCGTTCTAACTTCCTAAACCTATGTTCTTGTTTGAATGTTCTTTGTCATGTCTTCCACTATGAGTAATGTGAGTTTTAATTGTTGATGAGCTATCTTATCATGTATACTTTTATTCATGTTTATATGTTTGGTTATAAGAACAGCTATCTGCGATTTGCCATAACACATGAACAGTAGTGCATTACTCATGAATTAATATCCAGCTCTCTAAAGATAGTTTAGTTAGCATTTACTTTCTCGTAATTTAAGTGATTTAGAGGCTTGTGAGTTCTAAGACGAGAGGTAAGAACCTGCACATCACTCTGTGACAGCTCCTTGCATTCTTATCACATTGCATTATTAAATAGGCATGTGCATCTCATACTTTAAGTCAAAATACAAAAACATATACGATGGACCGGGCCATAATCGATAAAACCTCTTAGTTTTGTTACTTGACCTACGGTAGCCGGATGGCAAACCGGATGGATTCCCTACACCAAATAGTCACGGGCTAGTTGGGAACGTTGACTGGGGAGAATCCCTTGCTGTTGTTGCCTGCGAATTTCCAGGCCTCAGTAGTTTCTAGTGCTAGAAGGAGGGCCGACAGTGCATGGCTGGCCAAGGAAACTTGTTTTCCTGAGAATTTTCCACCGGTAACAGTTCTGAAAGTAGTGGACTTCATAATCCAATTTCGGAAGAAAGGAGTAGAGAACATTTGTTTTCTATTGAGAACGAGGTTGTTAATAATCTGAGAAGACACACCAGGGCATATGTGAAGAAGATTAGAGGATTACCGATCATCCCTAAATTACCCAGAAGAGAATATAAAAGGAAGGATCGTCCTATATTGGAAGACTCAGTGTTGGTTGGAGATTGGGAAGAACTTGTAGAAACAGCCTTACAAGAAGTTGTACTGCCTTTGAATCAAGAAGGCCCAGATACCCCTCACAATTCTCCTGCTCACACTCCATTTTGCTCACCACCTCACTCTCCACCCAGACTCATGGCAGGCGTAAATGCCAATCAACCACCCAACCCATCGAATCCACCACCTGCATGGAGAGCCATATCACCTTTAAATCTAACACCTCCATTACATGATTTACCTCAATGCTTTGAAAAGATGCTGCCGAAATTTGACCCAAGTGAGAAGACACTAGTAGATGACCACCTACAAATTTTTTACTTGGAAATAGAAGGGTTAAGGGCTGGGGAGCATGAGGATGTAGTTTGCAGACTATTCCCGCACACCCTCAAAGGGGCTGCAGCATCATGGTATTTTGGGTTACTTGCAAACTCTATCCTTGATTGGGCTACCTTCGAGAGGATCTTTAGAAGTAAGTATGTGACCTAAAAGACTCATGCAGCCCTCATGAAAGGGCTATGTGCCTTAAAGAAAGAGAGAAAGGAGAAGGTGCACAGCTTCACTCAAATATTTGCAGCGTACCTCAAGAATTTTTCTGAGGCTGACAGACCTTTGAACAAGGTCCTGATTGAATATTATACCTCGGCTTTAGGACCCGAACTCACCATGTTCACCAAAATGAAGACCAAGCCCACTTTAGCAGAAACTTATGAGGAGGTAGAAAAGGTAGAGGCTGAAAGAGAAAGAATCAAAGATTATCCCGAACGGTCAGGAGAGAAAAGTGTGGGAAGGAAATCCTTGTTGTTTACTAAGCCTAAGGAAGAGCAATCACCAGATTTTGAAAGTATGGCAAAAATTATGCAGAAGCTTTCCAACATAATCATAGACTTGAAAAAAGAGAAGGAAAATCAAAAGTTCTACAAGCCCTATTACAAGAAAAGGGAGGATAACAATCAATCCCAACCTCCTCCTCATAATTCAACATCTATGAATTTAACAAAGGTAGGAATGGACAATTTTTGCACTTTCCACAATCAACCCCACTCTGAAAAGAATTTTCCTCAATGGATAAACTCAATGACATTGGTCATGAATCAGCTGCTGGATTCTAAATTAACAGAAGATGGAGATGAAGAAAGAAAAGAGAGTACCACTTCAACGAAGGAACAAGAAGAGGAAACCATGGTTCTGTGGAATTCTGTTTCATTATTCGATGCTGAGGTAGAAATAAATTGGAGACACAAGGACGTCATGGAAACCAATGCTACAACAAGGAGCCAAGGGTTAGTTAAAGAATACAGTCTCATACTCCCAAAAATCAAAAGGTTGCAGAAAAATGTTAAAAAATTTCAGAATAGTTCCTCGGCTAATAAAATTCCCGAATTCACCATTACCAACCAGGATCCTAGGCAGGCTGATACATTCACCAAGCCCACTGAAGAAAAAATGAATGTTGATAAGCCACATCCCACCAAACCGCAGATGGATTATGACATCATGGAAGATATAAAGAAGGTAAAGGCTAACGTTTCACTATTCGAAATGTGTAAAATGCCGCAGCAAAAAGAAAGACTATTGAAGGTGCTTGAAGCATCGGATGAGAGGCTGCCCGCTGACAATCGACCCCAGGAAGAAGAATAAATCGGAGAAGCTAGCATTGGGGGTAAGTCTAAGAACAAACATCCACCTTTCCTCCTCACTTTTGAAATTTTTAATCACAACATACACAATTTCCTGGTAGACTCGGGGGCATCGGTTAACGTCATGCCAATATCAGTCTGTAAAAAAATAAATGGGCAGCCTAAACCATCTACTTAGAGATTTGTTCAACTGGATAGGACGAATGTAAAGGTAATTGGTGAGATGGAGGATGTCCTGGTCTACCTGTCGTCAAATGATAAATTATGTCAAGTTATTGACATCGTGGTGGCCGACATACCAGACGCTTATGGTCTTATTCTGAGTAGAGACTGGTCGGCAAAACTAAATGGATATTTTGCCTTAGATTGGTCACATCTGTGGCTTCCATATAAAGGAAGCCCGAACCAAATTAAAATTTTGAGGGAACCTTACATGAAATAAAACGTCACTCAGCTTGAGGAAAAGAACGAGCCAGTGGATTTTTTGTTGGGAAATTTCTTTCTTGAATTGGAACCAGGAAATTACCAATTGCAGAAGAAGCCAGCAACTCATCAGACGCTTAGCCTGATCTCCTTCGATTTTCACAGGCTGATGAAATCGACTGTAACATAGTAAACTTAGCAGTAGGAGTAGATTCGCGTGCAGTAGTTAGGAAATTCTGGACATTGTTTTTTTATGGCTCTAAGACGTTAGAAGGGTCAGGGACCGGATGTGTCCTGATCGACCCCCAGAAGAATAAAAATTTTCTTTCATGTAGATTAGAGTTTGAATGTATGAATAATACAGCTGAGTATGAAGCGTTGGTGCAAGGCTTAAGGAAAGCAATCAAATTAAAGGTAAGTAATCTAAAAGTTTTTGAAGACTCTGAAATAATTGTAAAACAGATCCGGAATCAAATACATGGTGTTTCTCCTCACTTAAAGGCCTATCAAAATGAGGTATGGGACCTACTCAAATGTTTTAACACATTTAATATTATTTCAATTCCAAGACTTAAAAATGCAGAAACTGATTTGTTAGCCACATCCGCTGCTAGGCTTGTACCTACTAATAATCGACACTCTGTTGAATTGCTTTTTAGGCCCTCAGTCCCTGATATGATCACCAACCTAGGAGTGTTTGATGACGACAAGCAGATTATAGAATTCTTAACCAATGACGAGGTATTTAAAGGATCAATTATAGATGATGAAGAACATCAGGCCAAGCTGAAGTATGATAATTTCATCCCTAAAGGAGTCAGAACCTTAGCAAGAATGTTCGATCTAAATGAAAATCTTAGAAGGCTAGCAAACGTGAAGACTCACAGCTCATCTCTACAATTCGAGTTGATAAATTTAAGGACTAAGACAAATCCTAAATACGTGAGTCTTGGAAAATGTTGTTCACCAGCAAAAAGAGATAAGTTCATCAGTATTTTTAATCAATATAAAGATGTTTTCGCCTGGACATATGAATATTTGAGGACATATGACACCAGCATCATCCAGCATGTTATCCCCATCAAAGCTGGCGTCAAACCTTATCAGCAACCTTTAAGAAAAATGCACCCAAAACTGGAACCCCTAATCCAGAGTGAAGTTAGGAAATTATTGGATGCCAGAATCATTTTTAAGGTCAAACATTCTGAATGGATCTCAAATTTGGTACCAGTGAGGAAAAAATCTAGAGAAATCAGGCTATGCGTGGATTTCAGGAATTTAAATCGCACCTCAGATAAAGATAACTATCATGTTCCACCTATGGAGCAACTACTACAAATGGTCTCAGGTTCTGAACTATTTTCTTTGTTAGACGGTTTCTCAGGCTACAATCAAGTATTAGTAGCCAAAGAAGACAGATTAAAGACAACATTCAGGACCAGATGGGGAGCCTTTGCTTATCAAAGAATGCCCTTTGGGCTTATAAATGTTGTTGCTACGTTTCAGAGGGCGATGGACATAGCTTTCCGAGGTTTGATTGGCCATAGTGTTGTAATATACCTTGATGATATCATGATATTCTCAAAGAGGAGAGAAGAACATGCTTTCCATCTAAAGCAGATCTTTTAGCGTTGTCGGAAATATGGCATCTCACTCAACCCCAAGAAGTGTGTGTTCGCGGTTACGGAGGGCAAGTTGCTGGGTCACATAGTTTCAAAGAAGGGAATCTCTATAGACCCGGAAAGGATCAAGGCCATTGAACATATCCCCTTGCCCCATAATAAAAAGGGGATGCAATCATTTATGGGAACCATAAATTTCGTACGAAGATTTGTGCCATATTTTTCCCAGATTGTCAAACCTCTGTAGCAAATGGTGAAGCAAAATGCACAATTCAAATGGACTGAGATTGAGAAGAATGCATTCAGCAAAATTAAAATTGTTGTTGCACACGCACCCTTCCTAAAAATCCCAGATTTCGACAAAGATTTTATTCTATATACTTTTGCATCTGATGATTCGCTAGCAGCTGTGCTTACTCAAAAGGAAGATGGGGGGGACAAATTCCCAATATCTTTCATGAGCACTGATCTACAAGGGGCCGAATTAAATTACCCGGCTATTGATAAACAAGCTTATGCAGTATTCAAAGCAGTGAAACAATTCAAGCCCTACATATTAAAAAATTGAACCAAGGTGACCATCCTGTACCAAGCTGTGAGGTCCCTTTTTGTACAAAAGGAATTAGGAGAAAGAAGGGGAAATTGGGTAACAGCTCTTCAAGAGTACGACCTTGAATTTAAGCTGACTTCTATAGTTAAAGGACAAGGGTTGTGCAAACTAATGGCTGAAAATGGAAGCAAAGACGAACACGCCTGGGAAGACGAGGCTGAACTACATTTGATGGATGTATGTCCTCTGTTCATAGCCCCCGAGTCTTGGTATAGAGATCTCGTGCATTACCTTCAGGAAGGGTTGTTACCAGAACATTGGAACTCTAAGCAAAGAAGAGCGATGCGTCTCAAATCAACCTCCTACCAAATTGTCGAAGGAATATTATTTAGAAAAACTACGACGGAGTTCTTCTCAGATGCTTAGAGAAAGAAGATGCGAAGAAAGTAATGACAGAACTACATGATGGGCCTGCTGGGGGACATTTTTTAGGAGATACCACAGCTCAAAAAATTCTCAGAGCCGGTTACTATTGGCCCACACTTTTCAAGGATGCACATGCTCATGTCAGGAAGTGTGATATTTGTCAAAGGTGTAGTGGAAGACAATCTAAAGCAGCTGCACCACTGAAGCCTGTGATGATCACGGAGCTGTTCGAGCAATGGGGATTGGATATTATTGGGGAAATAAAGTCAAACTCCTCTCTACAACACAAGTACATTTTGACCACAACCGATTACTTCACTCGCTGGGTCGAAGCCATCCCGCTGCGCAAAATAAATGAAGACGCGATCATCAGCTTCCTACAGGACCATATTATGACCAGGTTTGCATCTCCAATTTCGTTAGTCTTTGATAATGCTACTTACTTTTCATCAATTAAATTAACTGCTTTTGCTCATGAGAAAGGAATAAAGTTGCATTATTCTGCTAATTACTATCCACAAGGAAATGGCTTGGCTGAGTCTACTAACAAAAATCTGATTAGAATTTTAAAGAAAACTGTGATAGAAAACCAGAGGAGTTGGCATTCAGAGCTACCAAACGCCTTTTGGGCTGATAGAGTTACCCCCAAATATTCGATAGGAGTGTCATCGTATACCCTTGTGTATGGTAAGGAAGCCATTCTCCCCCCCAATATCATGCTAACCTACTCCATAATAGCTCAAGAGTCTAGAGAGTCAGAGAATGAAGTTTTGCAGATGAGGATATGTAATCTTCTGAAAGCAGAAGAGGCTAGATCTAAGGCCAGAGAGCGCTTTAAACAACAACAAGAGGTAATAAAGAGATGGTTCGACAAGCACAAGGCAGGAACAAAGGACTTTGAAGTGGGAGATTTGGTCCTCAAGTGGGACCACCCCCATGATGAGAAAGGAAAACACACGAAATTCCAACAGTTATGGGTAGGCCCTTTCCAAATTGCGGCAAAGCTCGACCCTTCCACTTACAAGTTACAAGATCTGCAAGGGTGGGAAGAGAACTTACCAGTAAATGGTTTAGTTCTCAAGCCTTATTTTTCCTGAGTTTCATTTGTCTTCTTCTATCTTGTATATAAATAATCTGGCTTGGTCGTCTTTTGAGTCTTTGAGTCATGAAGTTTAGTTTTGTTTTAGTTTAAATTTTTTATTTCAATAAAGGGAATAAATCCATGGTTGCATGGAGAACATCAGAATTTGGAATGATTAAAGTTCTTGGGTACAAGACTGTGTATTGTTTTTTGTCTAAAAGAACTTCTTCCAGTTTAGTAGTTTTCTCAAATAGTTATGTACGCATTGAAGTCCTGCTTAACCCCTATGAAATAAACCAGAATCAGAGGGTCTGGAATATTATTTTGAGGCTCCATCCATGTCACATTTAAAATGTCCTAGGGGGTGACAGCAAAAGACCCATGGAAAGGAAGCAATGTAAACAGTATATTATATATAAATAATCCCATGCCAATAATTGAAAGCCTAAAAGGCAAGTAAGAGTAAAAAAAAAACACTCCTTTGAAAGCATTATGTATCCAAGCAAATGCTGAACCATATAAGTACTAAAATTGCCGAAAGTTCTTCTCCGTCCGTGAGCTGAAAATTAAATACATCTCTCACACAAAAGGACACTATGGATAGAGGAGCCTGAATAGAAAATTCAGAAAGAAAGGCATGCAGGAGGACTCAAATGAAAGGATAAAAAAGTCCAAAAGCACAAAAGGTGCGAAATGGCATGGGAATGAGGAACAAATGAATATTTATGTTAACCATATGTTACAATCTTGTGGTGTCCAAGATGCCAGCTTCCTGAAGACAAAATTAACAATGAAACTCATCTTCCGGCCTCAACAGTTATCTGGACTTGAAAATCTTGGTTTCCACTCTCCCAAATTGGACTGTCTTCAATGATTAAAGGTACATACATCCATCATTTGAGAAATCCAGATAGCTGGAAGAATTCAATAAGTTCGTTTGTTGATTAAACAGTCTGTCACTAAAGGAATAATCATCCAGAGATCTAGGTTCACCAAGAAATCGCCAATTGTTGCAGCTGCAACTGTTCTCCCCAAATTTTTCAAATTTTGGTCCCCTCCTCATGATTTAGTGTTGCTTTGAATCGTTTGGATCCATGAGCCTTTGTTCATGCTTTAATTTTGAATGATTTTTGAATATTAACTCTCGTCCTATTTTCAGAAGTTGCTTGTGTTTTAAAAAATTACTGTGGGTCGCAGATTTTAAGTTTGGTTTTGCTAGTCAATCAGATCATTTGTTCTTTGAAGGGCCGCCGTTTCGGAGGTAAAACAGGTTTTTGTCCGTTGTTGAATTCTTAGAGCTGTCCAAAACACTTAATTTTTTTCATAGATTGGGCATCAAATTATGTTTGATCGGAGGCCGTTGTCCTTTCTTCTTCCGCTGTTGTAGCTCCCAAAGCAGCTAAGCACCCGAAACGTAAAGTGCCCTGTCCTCCGATGTGTGTTGGTCTTTTAATCACTTGTCTGTAGTCTTTTCTCTTCTTCCGTTGCGTCTGTGCAAAGCTTTTGGCTTCCAATGTCAATGTCCTTCCGATTTTCGATGGGAATTTTTCCCGCCCACATCTTAGGTCTTAACTCTTTCGACTCCGATGTGATTAAGTGTTTCGCAGTACCCATCACCTGTTAAAACCCGCTTATGCGGTTGTGAATAGGGCTAGCTTGTCGATGTTAACGTCCTAAGCCACCAATGAGTTCTTTATTTCCATCATCGATGATTTCTGCAGAACCCGTAGGTGCATGAAATAGTGGTGTCGACTATTGTTGAGTTCTCAGAACAGTAACGTAGCATATGACTCTTTTTGTTGCTTAGCCATTGGTAGACATAATATAACATAGTTTGATTTTGTTGAAAGTACAGTCCATACAAATGATAGATGCCATTTAATTACAGGAGGATTCTAGAGACTATCCAGACTAACGCGGTGCAAAGGTCTAGCTGGGAGATAGGTGGCAGAAAGGAGTTGGGCAGTTTTGGGCAAAGGCCGAACCAAAATTGACAGGATCTCAAGGGGCGCGAGCAAAGTAGAAGGCAAAATCAAAAGCAACAAAGGTGCAGACCTAAAAGGTCTGTTAGTTACTTAGCGGATCATGAGTGCACACAGAAAGGATAAAAAAGAGGGATATGAAACATTTGAGGAACGGAAGGGTCACATGTTGGGGACAGCCCAAACGATCTACTATTTTAGTTAAATATTTGAAATTTAGAACTTACAGGGGATTTTTCCCCGGAAAAAACTTGTACACTAATGCTTGTAAGAGGAACTATTTCGTTTTACAACCAGAAACTGCAAATTTTGCCTATTGGAGAAAGTGCTATGTGGAATGTATCAATGTGATTAAATGAGCAATGTTGAATGGGAACTATTTTGTTTTCAACTGTGTCTCATTAAATGTGAGAGCGTTCTAACTTCCTGAACCTATGTTCTTATTTGAATGTTCTTTAGTATACTTTGTGATGTCTTCCACTATGAGTAATGTGAGTTTTAATTGTTGATGAGCTATCTTATCATGTATACTTTTATTCATGTTTATATGTTTGGCTATAAGAACAGCTATCTGTGATTTTCCATAACACATGAACAGTAGTGCATTACTCATGAATTAATATCCAGCTCTCTAGAGATAGTTTAGTTAGCATTTACTTTCTCGTAATTTATGTGATTTAGACGCTTGTGAGTTCTAAGACGAGAGGTAAGAACATGCGCATCACTTTGTGACAGCTCCTTGCATTCTTATCACACTGCATTGTTAAATAGGCACGTGCATCTCATACTTTAAGTCAAAATACAAAAACATATACGGTGTACCGGGCCGTAACCAGTAAAACCTCTTAGTTTTGTTACTTGACCTACGGTATCCGGACCGCAAACCAGATGGATTCCCTACACCAAACAGTCACGGGCTAGTTGGGAACGTTGACTGGGGAGAATCCCTTGCTGTTGTTGCCTATGAATTTCCAAGCCTCAACACATTGACAAAGGAAAAGGTTGAGGTTATGAGTCTTTGTGTCTGAGATAGTGCAACCAGACTATGTAATAAACTGAAGTAATCTCTGTGCTGAGGATCTAAAGTTATTGGTTTTTAGACAATTGATAATATATATCTTAAATCCAAAAGAATCCAATAGTATATGCTAGGATTTTGTATGAAGATATAAATTCACAGGTTTAAGGAATTTTAGTAAAATTGGAAGCCAATTAACTTATAAGAATAATAGACCATTAGATATGGCAGCAGGAACAGAGTTTAAAAAAATGTTTCCTAGATAAAAAGTGGAAGAGTGAAAAAAAATGCTAAATGTAAACTCTGTCACAAAAATGTTGGCAAAAATAAAGGAAGTACAGTGACAAGGGGAGTTCGTGGATTTATCAATTAAGCTATCATCCAAGAACCTATTGCATGAAAGGAAGTGTTAAGATAAATGATAATTCATTGATTAAATAACACATTTTAGTTAACAAAGGGGAGATATGATGATAGGGGGAGTTGTCAGAAAATAGAAAAATAGGAAATCCTATATCAAAATAAATACAACATTGGCATAATAGGTTATCCTTTGTCATTGTTGTCAAAGGGAGAGAATGTTTAGAGGTTTCCATCAATGCCAAAGGGAGATATTGTTGAAAATTTTCGGTTATAGTTGTCATTGATGTCAAAGGTGTTCACGAATGACAAAGGAATAACCAGTCGATATGATGGCAGGACAAACTCAGTGAAAGACTAAGGTAGTAATGAGATGGCATGGAATAGTTAAGGATGTGGCATGACACATATCATGACATGGAATATGATGTTGTCCTAATGATGATGTACTCAGTGAAATACTAAGGTAGTGATGACATGGCATGATGATGAGGCGACATAGTTATCTGCATGAGATCTGATGAATGAGGATCAGTTTTTGTATAATCGGCAAAGATAGAATGCATATCCACATTAGTTCTAGAATGGATGGTCAGTGAGTGACCGACACTAGATCTGATGGTGAAGATCAAGTTTACATAAGTTAGGCAGAAAATCCAAAGTTCTGCAAAATATCAAGATAGACGGTCAGGGGTAAATCCAGAAGGAAATCAACGGTCCAGGAAAATGCGGAAACAAAATTACGGAAGTCCAAAATAGGAAAGTGTGATTCCGCATCCTACATCCCACAATCTGCAATGCAGAAACAAAGTTGCAGAAGAAAATTGTGGAAGTCCAAAATTGGAAAGTGTGATTCTGCATCCCCCATCCTGCAATATGGAGAGATCAGACGACTAAAGTTAGTTCTGCTAAAATAGATCAACGGTGCAGAAGAATAATTGTGTAAAGGAGCTTGTGAAAAGGAAAAAGCAGACATTCAACATCCCACATCCCGCAATCTGGAGATCGATGGTCAAGAAAACACCCTACGAAGATCAACGGTGGGGAATCGTTGATGAGGAAATCTTGGTGCGGAAAGGAGATTTTGAGGCAGAAATCGATGGTTAGATCGACGGTCCAGATTGACCTAGAAATAGGATCAATGTATCTGATTGGATCAAGAAGTTGATGCTATAGAAAGAAGTTTGGCAATGTGAAAGCACTTGCAAATTTTGGACTGAGGTGCAGAAATGGTTTCCAAGCTGCAGAAACGATCTCTAAGGTGCAGGATCAATGGAAGAACGTGAAAGGATGTTCTAAAAGGTGGGATCTTCATATATGAAAGGGAGCAATAGGGAAATGTATGTTTGTTTAGTTTGAAGAGATGCAACTGTTGAAAGAAGCTTAAATGCTGAGAAGTATGTAAGCAGCGGCCTGAGTAAGAAGGAAGATGTCTCTGCAGTTCGAATTGTATTATCATAATCAAAGACCAGTGGGTGTTATAGAATTAAGTGGGAGAGAGATCATGAGAAACATATTAGTGTGGCAGGTCGACGCTAGGGTAGGAAATAGGCCTGCAGGGGGGTGTTTTCTCCTTTTAGTTGTAGCTGATAAACCAAGGGGTTGTATCCTCCTTCCATTTGGCATTGGTAAATAGGGTGTTGTAGCATCCTTTCAGTCATAGCTGATAAACCAGGGGGTCGTATCCTACTTCCAATTGGTATTGGAAAATAGGGTGCAATACCATCCTTGTCTATAGTAATAGGAAAAACTATTTGTAAATAGAAATTTTGCAGTAATAGGACTTATTGGTGGTTTACCCTATTGGGATTCCATGTTAAAATTGTGTTCTGTGTATTATTGTTGTTATGTGTCTTTAATAACAGATTCAAAAAGTGGTTAAATTAGTAAAAAGATAACAATACTAATTCACCCCCCCTCTCAGTATTGACCAATAAACCAAGATGAAGATGATGTGGATGAATATGGCAATGATTATGATGATGGCATTGTTGATTATGATGATTGTGCCTAGAGAAGCTCTACAGCCCAGTATGGGGGATATCTTGTAACGTGATGTAACATTAGTAACGTTTGTAACATGTCGGCAAAAAATAATAGTGATAGTGAATATTATGGGAGAGATCTTGTAATGTCATGTAACATTAATAATGTTTGTAACATGTCGACAAAAAAAATAGTGATAGTGAATATTATGGGAGAGATTTTGTAAGACAAAATAAAAAATAATATCACTTTCGTTATTTTTATTAATAAAAAATAAATTTTCTAATGGGCCAAAATAAATGTCGGCCAAAAAAAAAAATCTAATATGGGGGAGATTTTGTAATCTTGCTACCTAACAAAACAATAAAAAAGTAAAAATTTAATTATCCGTAAAAAAAATATGTGGTTCAAGAAAAAAACACAAAATTGAATTATCCACAAAAAAATGTTGGCCTTGCACATGGTTTTAAAACCATGTGCAGGGCATTCTAAACAAACCATGGTTTTATTGTACATGGTTTAGGAGGCTTTGCACATGGTTTTTGAACCATGTGCAAGGCCTCCTAAACAACCCATGGTTTTATTGTACATGGTTTAGGAGGGCCTTGCAAATGGTTTTAAGACCATGTGCAAGGCCTCCTAATCAGCCCATGGTTGTAGGAGGGCCTTGCATATGGTTTTAAAACCATGTGTGGGGAAATGATGCAATGTTCATTCCTAACAAAATAATAAATAATAAAAAATATTATATATCCGCCATAAATAATATTAAATATTAATAATAAAAATATTATATGTGGACCTTAAATAAAAAGATGTGTCTTTTGGTTTGAATCAAATCAATGGATATCTAAGAAGAGGTTTGCACCTCGAGATTGATCCATCTCGGTGCTTAATAGATCCTAGGATTTGGATCTACACTGGTAATGATACCATTGATGATCGTAAAGATGAAGGTGATGATGATTGTGATTATTCTAATGAGGGTGAACATGGTGATGATGATGAGGATGAACATCATGACAACAATGAGGATGAGGATGATGATGATAACATTGATGAAGATGATGATTATGACATTGATGCTGATAAAGCCGAGGATGAGCAAGAGGTTGATTATGATGTTGATGATGATGAGGATGATGGTGATGATGATTGTGATGATGATGATGGAAATGATGATGTTGGTGATGATGATGACAATGATGATGGTTATGATAATGGTAACAATGAGGATGCTAGCCATGATGACAATGACGATGAAGATGAAGATGATTACGATGATACCATTGATGATTATGATGATGATGATTTTGATAGCATTGATAATCATAAAGATGAATATGATGATGATTGTGATTATTCTAATGAGGATGAACATAATGATGATGATGCTGATGATAACATTGATGACGATGATGATTATAAAATTGATGATGATGAGGTTGAGGATGAGGATGAGGTTGATTATGATGTTGATGATGACGATGAGGATGATGGTGATGATGGAAATGATGATGATGATGATGGTGATGATGATGATAATGATGATGATGATGGTGATACTAGACATGATGATGATGAGGATGAATATGATGATGATTACGATGATACCATTGATGATGATGATGATGATTATGATACCATTGATGATCATAAAGATGAAGATGATGATGATTGCAATTATTCTAATGAGGATGAACATAATGATGAGGAGGAGGATGAACATGATGTTGATGATGATAACATTGATGACGATGATGATTATAACATTGATGTTGATGAGTTTAAGGATGAGATTGATTATGATGTCGATGATGATGATGACGATGATGGTGATGATGATGGTAATGATGGTGATGATGATGGTGATGATGATGGTGATGATGATGATGATGCTAGTCATGATGACGATGAGGATGAATAGGATGATGATCCTGATGATACCATTGATGATGATGATGATTATGATACCATTGCTGATCATAAAGATGAAGATGATGATGATGATAACATTGATGATGTTGATGATTATAACATTAATGATGATGACTCATCATCAATATAATCATCATATTATTCTTCATCTAACTCAACATTTGTATCATCATCTGGTTCAGAATCCCTATCGTTGAAAGGATTGATCATATCAAGATCATCATCAACGTCATTTTTTGTTATATATTCATCATCAATATCTTCAATGACTATTACATTGTGTGC
This sequence comes from Pseudotsuga menziesii, assembly GCA_001517045.1. NCBI lineage: Eukaryota > Viridiplantae > Streptophyta > Pinopsida > Pinales > Pinaceae > Pseudotsuga > Pseudotsuga menziesii. Next base: position 305,754 of record LPNX010957836.1, on the reverse strand, counting down.
TACATCAATTGGATGATCAAATTCTTGATTGGATTCTTGATCTGTAACATTTGCGATGACCAAATTATCCTTATCTGCATCACCTTCTTCTTCAACATTTTATTCTTCCTATGCATTATACTTGATCATTCTTCCTCTCAGATCATATCTAACAATGTATGACCAACCTAGTTTAACTGAACCTCTAAGTAAAAGAACTACTCACTCTGACTTGGAAGAACATAAGGACCTATACTCGGTTCGATTTCACTTCTATTAACCATGGTAAACCCATTGGAATGCCCAATAATAGTTGTTTTGGGATCACATTCACTCATTCACAACCTGTACCATTTGACCTCAAACAGAACTATTTTAAAGGAATTAAAGTCACACTCAATTATATCTTCCAAATAACCATAGTACCTATTTTCATATACTTCTGGATGTTAGATTTTTATCATTAAGCTAGCATTATATTAGGATCTTTTAACTGAGAGAATAACAAGCACATCAATCAAACACAAGAGATAATGAACACAGTGTTTTTCCTCGGGGAAGCCATAAATGGAGAAAACCCTGCAACTTCCTCAGAGATAGAATCAGAACCAAATAGAAAATCCCAAAACAGTAAGATGATCTCTCGACAGCAGTAACCTCTTTATTCCTAGCCCCAGTGTCGTTTTCTTCCTCAGTTGTGCACTACAATTGAGTGTGAGTGAGTTTGTGATAAATAGAGAGGCTATATCTCTATTTATACTAATTATTGACTTGACTAAACCCTACTAGGGCCAAATTTACTAGGTGAGTCTAACAACCCTAGGGCCCCGAAACTACGGGGACTTTAACCCTTGAACAATAGGAGGGTTACCCACAATGACTTGACATGACTTGTTTACATTATAGAAACTCTCGATCAAAACATCGAGGCATGACATGACTCAATTACATTACAAACAAATCCCGGAATAAACATCGAGGTACAAGACATAAGATATATAGGTGAATACATTCCGAAGTTACAAATACATCAACACTCCCTCTTAACTAGGAAGGTATTCTTTCGACATAATTTTCAGGACTGGTATTCTTCTCTGTATTGACTGGATCATTTCGTCATCTTCATCTTCAAGTTGTCTCCATCTTCAAGTCCTCAAGTCTTCAAGTATTCTTTGTCTTCAAGTCACCTTCATCTTCAAGTCATCTTCTAAGTCATCTTCTTCTTCAAGTCTTCTTCATCACGGGATCTGGATCATCATGACTACTGGATCATCACTGCTGGATCATAATCACTATATCATCATAAAATCTGGATCATCATCAAGTGTGGATCATCATCAGGTGTTATCTCAAAATGGTGCTATCTCTCGATTCTTCTCGTCACAGGAATTTCTACAGAGCCAACCCTTTTTCATGCTGGTTGTAGGCCTACCCTTCATGTAGGTCTTCAGCACTTATATCTGAACCTAAGTCAGAATGGTCTGCCTAGCTCTTACATCTGACCTCATCTTGTCAGAAAGGCACGCCCAGCACTCACATCTGACCATGTGTAAACACATCGCGCCAGAATGGCTCAGCACTTACATCTGACCTCATCTTGTTAGAAAGGCTTTGCACTTACATCCAACCCCATATTTTTAGAAAGGCATAGCACTCACATCTGACCATGTGTAAACACATCGCGCTAGAATGTCTTAGCACTTACATCCGACCTCATATTGTCAGAAAGGCTCTGCACTTACATTCGACCATGTGTAAACACATCGCATCGAAAGGGCTCTCAATCCTAGACTGAGGATTCTTGGTAACTGACCAAGTGCCTCCATTCTCCCAGAGAATGGCATCAACCCTTATATCTGATCAAGTAGGAACCAATCCTATAGTCACATTAGAATGGCTCAACACTCACATCTGACATGGAAGGAACCAAATCCTCTCACCATGACAGAATGGCTCAGCCCTTACATCTAACCATGGAAGGAACCTAATCCTCTCACCATGACAGAATGGCTCAGCCCTTACATCTAACCATGGAAGGAACCTAATCCTCTCACCATGTCAGAATGGCTCTAGGTCTCATCATTTCCCTTTCGAGTGAACCTTGATCTGGAGAACACCAAGCTTCTCCCTGAAGTACTCAAACTTCACTCTAGCCAATGGCTTTGTTAACACATCATCTATTTGTTCGTCCGTCGCAACATACTGGAGCTTCACTGCTCCTCTCTACACCTTATCCATGATATAGTGATACTTGATCTCGATATGCTTCAACTTGTCATGGAACATTGGGTTCTCTGACAACTTCACACAACTCTAGTTGTCAAAATATATACAAGTAGCATCTGACTGGAGATTAAATAAATCAGACAGCATCTTTCTCAGCCATACTTCCTTGCAACTAGCTGAACAAGCTAGGACATATTCTACTTCAGCTGTACTCAGTGCCACATAAGACTACTTCTTGCTAAACCAAGAGATCATGCCTGATCCCATACTAAAGCAGCATCCTGAAGTGCTCTTCCTATCAATGGCACTGCCAGCAAAATATGAATCAACGTAACCCTCCAAGTTAATCCTTTGATTTACCTCGTACTTGAGCCCATAATCAACTGTACTCTTCAAGTACCTTAGAATATGCTTTGCAGCAATCAAGTGAACATGTCTTGGATCTGTCAGGAACTGGATCAAGGTGTTCACAACAAAGGAAATATCTGGTCTCGTGTTTGTCAGATACATCAAGGACCCAATCATCTGACGATACATCGTAGCATCAACCACTTCTGATGAAGCATCACTCAATAGCTTCAGGTTCGATTCCATAGGTATGGTTATGGCCTTGTAGTCCATTATCCTGAATCTCTTCAGAATATCTAATGCATACTTCCCTTGTCCAAGGAAGATTCCATCCGCATTCTGCCACACCTTCATGCCTAAGAAATAGTGCCTCATACCCAAGTCTTTAATTTCAAACTCGACATCAAGTTTCCTCTTCGTATCAGCAATCAACTCATCCCCACCTATTACAAACAGATCATCCACATACAGTAGGAGTATCACTAGGTTTCCATCTTCAACCTTGTAGTAAACGTTAGAATCTTCTTTACTCTTGGTAAAGCCCAAAATGGATAGGAAACCATCAATTCTGTCGTACCATGTCCTGGGTTCCTGTTTCAAACTATATAGGGCTTTCTTCAATTTACGTATATGAGACTCCCTATCATGTGTCTCAAAACCGAGTGGCTGCTCCACACACACTCCCTCTTCTACTACACCATTCAAGAAAGCAGTCTTGACATCCATCTGGTGTATCTTCCATTTCATCACTGCAGCCAGAGCAAGTACTGATCTGATGGAAGTGTATCTGGCTACATGTGCAAAGTTTTATTCATAATCTATTCCTTCTTTCTGGGAGAAACCACGAGCCACGAATCTTGCTTTTTATTTCTCGATGCTTCCATCTGTAGCATGCTTGATCTTGTAGATCCATTTGGAAGTTACAATGGACTTCCTTTCTGGTCTTGGGACAACATCCCAAACATCATTCTTCATGATTGATTGATATTCTTTGATCATAGACTCCTTCCATTCTTTCCTTTCTACCGCTTCTTCATCGTTGGAAGGTTCTTTTTCAATAATGTCACATAGCAAGGCTACATAACTGGAGCAGGACCTAGTTCTCTTTCTTCCTCTAGGTGTTTCTTATGAAGCTCCATATATTTCTACACCTTGGATAATTTCACATACCCAAGTAGGTTTCCTCTTATGAATATTCTTCTCCTGAGGTGGATTTACATGTTCTTGAGGTTCTTCAAATTCTTGATTTTCTTCTTGAATTTCTCCGTTCATGGTTGTGTCATGAATTCTGGGTGCTCTTGTTTCTTCAGGTTCTTCAGCCGATCTCTTCCTATATTTGATGTAGGATGAATCTTCATCAAATGTTACATCTCTACTTATATCAATCTTCTTGAACCCCGGGAAGTATATTCTATAAGCTTTAGAGCTTTCAGAGTATCCCACAAATATACCCTTCTTTCCTGAAGGATCTAACTTCATCCTCTTTCCTTTTGGAATGTGTATGTATACAGGACAGCCAAATATTCTAAGATGGATGACTTCTAGTTTCTTGTCAGAGAAGACTTCTTCAGGAGTCTTTTTATTGAGTACTCTGTGTGGAGTACGGTTCTGTACATACACCATTGTTCTGGCAGCTTATGCCCATAGATGCATAGGAAGATCTTGATCATGAAGCATAGCTCTTGTAGCTTCCATTATAGTTCTATTCTTCCTTTTTGCAATCGCATTCTATTGTGGATTATATGGAGTGGATAACTCCCTCTTAATCCCTAAGTCTTTGCATAACTCTTTGAATTCATTCGATTTAATTTTCCGCCATTATCTGATCGAAAGGTCTTGATCTTCTTTTCTGTGTGATTCTTGATCAAGGCTTTGAATTCCTTGAACTTGATGAATACTTCATCTTTGTTCTTCATAAATTATATCCATTCCTTTCTAGAAAAATCATCAATAAAAGAAACATAGTATGCATACCCGCTTAGTGAACTGGATGGCATTGGACCACATACATTAGAGTGGATGATTTCCAAGATTCCTTTTTCCTTGCTCTCGCTACTTGGAAATGTCTTCTTTGTGTTCTTCCCTTTCACACATCCTTTGCATACACCTTCATGTTTTGTCTGCATTTCTGGGAGTCCTTCAACATATTTTCTTGCAAGTGGTAGTGCTCTATAATGCACATGTGCAAGCATCCTATGCCAAATCTCATTTGGTTCTACCAAGTCATGAACCAAAGCTTGTTCTGGTTGGCCCTTCAATTTGTATAGTCCTCCTTCTTGTTCCCCAATCACTACTGCATCATCGAAAGAATTTCCCTTTGGCCACATGAGGACTTGGCCATCTACAAATTCAACCCTCATTCCTTTTGCATCTAATGCAGATATGGAGAGGAGGTTCTTCTTTAGTCTAGGTACAAACAATACATCTTTCATCTTGATAGAATTTCCAGAGTCTAGTTTGTATGAGGATTCACCACTACCTTTTATTGGATATTGGTAGTCATCTTTGAATTTCACCTTGTGAGGTGATTCATGTTCATATAGTTTCAGAAAGGATTCCTTGAATCCTGTCATATGTTTGGAAGCACCACTATCTATAATCCAATCACTGCTGCCATGTGTGATAGTTCTCGTGAGAGAGGAGATCAGAACATATTCTTCATCACTTGAAGAATCATCACTGAATTGTCTGTTTCTCTTTGTGGAAGGTTCATCATCCTCTCAAGCATGAGCATGATGTCTTCTCTTGTTTCCCTTCTTCTTGTGAGAGCTACTTTTGTTTCTAGGACAATCTCTAGAAAAGTTTCCTCTTTCATCACATGTATAGCAAATGAACTTAGACTTATCTCTAGGCTTTCTAAAGTTATTCCTTTGATGAGAGTACTTAGTTTTGTGGTGACTAGATCTGGTTTTCTTGGATTGTACTGTGAGAGCTTGATCTTCACTTCCCATATTTTCTTCTTGAGCTACTATCCGAGCTTCTTCTTGAGAGAATTCTTCCCATAGTCTGTTGAACTTGACTAACTTCTTTCTGGAAAATATCCCTTGAATGAAAGAGTCCCATGTCCTAGGGAGACCATTCAAGGTGGTCATCACAATCTCTACATTCTCCACTTCTTCATCTATAGCTTCAAGTTGTTCTTTGATCTGGGAGACCCTTGTAAAGTAATATTGGATGGTCTCTGCATTCTGCATCTTCACATTCTTCAATTGGTTCCTCAAGGTCATCTTCCGGTTTATGTTCTTTCCTTCAAAAAATTTGGTTACGGCATCAAACATAGCTTTAGGTGTCTTTAGGGAGGACACCTATGGTATGAGGTGATCCTTGATTTAATCAGCAATAATTCTCTTTTCCATAACCAACTTCTTCTTATGTAAGGCATTAGCCTCATCTCCCTCTGGAACTGGAATCTCCTCATTGATGTAGGAGTCCAACTCATCCTCTTCCAGGACCAGGGAGATCCTATAATTATAGGCTCGGAAGTTATCAAATCCCTCAAGATTTTCATCAAGCTTGGTATGATGAGACATCTTAACTGAGATCCTCAAATGGAAATACAAAAGACTTAGATATTACCAGGTCAAGATGTTGGATCTGGATTTGGAGTTGAATTTCTGCAGTGTTGGTTCAGGAGCATATTAGGGTTTGGATTTTCTAGAGTTCTATCCAACCAAATGCTTTGATATTGATTTCTAACTTCGATTTTGAGGAGGATATCAATCTTGGCCTGGGCTCACTAAAAAATTCCTCTTCTGTGAAAATCCCTAATTTTCAGCAGTAGTGTCGGGTCCAAAACTAAAAAAGCCTCAGAATTGGATTCTGCTTCGATAGAAAGATGCGCCCTAGGGAGGAGAGTTAGTCCAACATTATTTTGCTGAAACTTTGTTGAGAGAGATCCAAAAAATAGGAATCCCTAGTTCCCACAGCTGCACAGTGTCTTCTTCTCAGGTTAGCTCTAATACCATGTTAGATTTTTATCATTAAGCTAGCATTATATTAGGATCTTTTAACCGAGAGAATAACAAGCACAGCAATCAAACACAAGAGACAATCAAAACAATGATTTTCCTCAGGGAAACCATAAATGGAGAAAACCCCGCAACTTCCTCAGATATAGAATCAACACCAAATAGAAAATCCCAAAACAGTAAGATGATCTCCCGATGGCAGTAACCTCTTTCTTCCTAGCCCCAATTTCTTCTTCTTCCTTAGCTATGCGCTACAACTGAGTGTGACTAAGTGTGTGATAAAAAAGAGAGGATAGCTCTCTATTTATACTAATTCCTAACTTGACTAAACCCTACTAGGGCCAACTTCACTAGGTGAGTCTAACAACCCTAGTGCCCTGGAACTGCGGGGACTTTAACACTTGAACAATAGGAGGGTTACCCACAATGACTTGACATGACTTGTTTACATTATAGAAACTCCCGATCAGAACATCAGGGCATGACATGACTCAATTACATTATAGACACATCCCAGAATAAACATCAGGGTACAAGACATAAGATATATAGGTGAATACATTCTGAAGTTACAAATACATCAACACTGGATGCTTGTCAATTCTAGAGGAAACATTAGTGACTTAAAAAACTATAGTTATCCCACAATTGAATGTTTTCTTCTTGTCATCCAACTTGTTGATGTGAAATTTATGACCATTACACCGCATAGTCTTGTACTGGTGTATCAACTACATCATGCCCGAATAAGTAAATAAATATATAAGAAATAAACAAAATAAATACATTAATATAATGGGAAACAATGAAAAAAGGAGCAGGGTAAATATATTTTCCCTTTTATCGGATATTGTAGAGGTAGTCGCCAATAGTTTGTGGTTGGATCGACAAGATTATGTTAGGGGGTGTACCTTCATTGGTCATCCCAAGGAGGGGTACAAACCCCCCTCCCCCACCATAAACACAAAAATGATCATGGATGTGAGGCTAGATGATGAACGATGCAACAACGAAGGAGAGATCAGAGAGAATGGTGAGGTGGATTCTCCTCATCGTCCACTGAAAAAGAGTCTGGGGTGATTCCTACCATGAGCTCAGATGATCCCTGCTCTCCAAATTCGCTCAGATAAGGTAAGAAAAAAATTCAAACTCTAGAAGGAGAAATCTCTAATAGGAAAATTCATTGGGATATGACTGAAAGAAAGAGATCTTGTCAAATGGATCAAGAGCACATGGAACCTTAAAGGGAATTATGATATGCATCTAGGATCCAAGGGTTTCTTTACAATCATCTTCTTCCTTCGAGAAGATCAAGATCATATCCTTGAAGGGGGGGATTTTTTTTTTTGCTGGCCTTTACTTAAGACCTTGGAAGGAGAGATTTAACCTTGAAAAAGAGAAAATGAGGTTGGCCCCAGTGTGGATTTGACATTACTCCCTGCTATGTGAATACAAGGATCTTGAAATCATTCAAGATATAGGGAACATCCTAAGGGAATTCACGAAAATAGAAGAACAATCTAAACAACAAAGGTACAATGATTTTTCCCGTATCTACGTTTACATGGACCTATCAAAAGAGATACCTGAATTCATCGATCTGAAATGGGAAGATGAGGAGTGGTTGAAACGAATCGACTATGAACACATTCCATTTAGATGCAGACAGTGCCATGATACAGCCATTTCAGTTGAAATTTCCCAAAGAATTCCCAACAACCCTAGTCGGCCCAACAAACGTAGGGAAAGATGGCAAACCAAGGGTGTTTTTTCAGATTCAAAGTAAAAGGAATCCTAGATTGGGTCCCCAACATTAGCAAGGAAAGGTTCATGGGGGGGGAGGTGTATATAGCAACAATCACTATGAGATCTTGGTAGAGAGGGAGGAGAAAGATAATAGGGAGGGGAAGGTTAATGCCCCGATGCCTCTAGAGGGTAGAGAGGAATCAAATGAAGGAAAGGAGAAAGAGCTAGAAGAGCAGATAGAAGCTGTGGAAGAAGATGGAGTCGAGGACATGGAGATGGGGGAGTTAGATCTAGATGAGATTGATCAAGAGTGCAAGTAAAAGGGGAAAGGTTATGTATCAAGAAGGCAACTAGAGCTTCTTCAAGAAGCAATCATTAAGAATAGGGAATGACAACAACTTGGGATAGAAGCTGACCCACAAAAGGGAATAAAGCAAAAAGAACCAGAGGATGACACGATGAGAGGAAGAAAGATGAATAAACAGAGGATCACAGAGATAGGGGTCAATCTCATCGAATCAGGTCGGTGTTCTATGATAGAATAAGCCTTCTATGAAGTCAATAGAGTGAACCAATGAAGATAATATCATAAAATATAAGGGGATGCAATCACCCCAGAAATATCAAAACCATGGCAAAGAAGGTAAAAAAAGAAGAGGCCGACTATCCTTTTTCTTCAGGAGACAAATTGTAAGTATGGAACTCTTGATAAGGTAGGATAGAGGATCTGGAAAGGATGTAAGATCAGGGTGATAGATTCTATAGGGATAGAAGGAGGTATGGTGATCCAATGGAAACCTGACTCGATAAGACTAACTAATTGTAGGGTGAATCACTTCTCCCTATAAGAAAACTTCACGATTATGGAATCGGGAGTAAGAGGAATTCTATGAAACATATATGGTCGAGTGCTTTCCCCCAGAAACCAACATTTATAGATTTATTGAGCTGGATAAAGGATAAAATTAGGGATAGGTCATGGATAATGGGTGGGGATTTCAATCTAATAACATCCCTGGGAGAAAATAAGGGGGGGAGTAGGATCCTGGATAGATTCCATGAATATTTTAGAGACTTCATGGAACAAAGTTAACTCATTGAAATGGAGACATGAAATAGGTGGTTCACATGGAATAACCAATGAGGTGGAGAGAATCACATGGCCTCTAGAATAGATATATTCTTAGTATCATAGGACATCGCCAGAGAAGCAGGAGAAATTTTAGCCAGTTTCCTCCCACCGACCATATCAGATCACTTACTGATATGCCTATAGTGGGATTGGTATAACCATACAATCACAAAATGTTCATATTTGAATAGTTTTAGATATAACACAAATAATTTGACTCCCTAGTCTCGAAGTGGTGGCAAGAGTTGACCCCCCCCCCCATGGGGTCTGGGATGTACTAATTCTAGAAATAATTGAAGGCTCTTAAAGCTAGTACACGCACGTGGAACAAAGAAGACTTTGGAAAGATATTCCAGGACAAAAAGAGTATGACAGAGATACTGGAAGAAATTCAAATAAAATGTATGGAGTAAGGGTATGAGGAAGACCTTAGGAAAAAGGAGAAATATATTCTCACCCATCTAATGGTAAGGGAATGACAGGGAGAAATATTCTAGAAATGGAAGTCAAGAAATGAATGGCTACATGATTCAAAAATATGATTATTCAAAATAGACATACGTATTCATAAAATAAGGAATACTAATGGTGAACATGCAGAAACTAGAAGGGAAATTGGGGAAGAGTTGGTTCAACACTAGAAAACTCATGACTGAGGACGAAGCTGATAGGAACCAGGACATAAAAAAAATAACCCAACACATCCCGAGGGTGGTCACTCAGGAGAAAAATGAGATGCTAACAAATCCCATAGATCTTCAATAGGTTGAGGAGGAAATGAACCAAATCACTCTTTGGAAAACTCTAGGCCTAGATCGCTTCACCACAAACTTCTTCCACTATTTCTGGGATCTAATAAAACAAGAAGTGTGGGAAATTATGGAAGAATCACATCAAGATCAGGGATTCCTAAGGGCCTTCAATGCAACATTATTGACCCTGATAGCTAAGTTAGAGGGAGCAGATACACCAGGTAAGTTTATACCTATAGCTTTGTGCAATTTCATAGACAAAATAATTTCAAAAGTGATAGCCAATAGATTGAAACCAGTTCTCCCCATCATGATTGGCCAGGTGACATAAGGTATAGTTGAAGGGAGAGAAATATTGGATGGCATAATCCTAGTTTATGAAGCCATTTATTCCTTGGAAATCACCAAAAATCCAGTTATGATGGTGAAATTGGATATCGACAAATATTATGACAAACTAAGTTGGCAGTATATGAGAGGCATAATGGGAGCATTTGTATTTGGAATAGAGTGGATCATGAATATGGTCACAACCACCTTCTAATATATCTTATTGAATGGATATCCTAATCAAACTATGAAACTCACCAAAGGAATTTGACAAGGTCCCCCCCTCTCTCCTTTCCTATTCTTTATTATGATAGAAGGGCTCAACATGATAATTCAAGATCATACATCCATAGGGGAAATCAAGGGATTAAATATTCACAAAGGGATGAAAAAACTATTAGTTTTTCAACATTAAGCTACCATTATTAGGATCTTTAACTGAGAGAATAACAAGCACATCAATCAAGCATAAGAGACAATGAACACAGTGTTTTCCATCAGGGAAACCATAAATGGAGAAAACCTAGAAATTTCCTCAGAGATAGAATCAACACCAAAATAGAAAATCCCAATACAGTAAGTGATCTCCCGACAACAATAACCTTCTTCTTATCTAGCCCCAGTGTCTTCTCCTTCCTCAACTATGTGCTACACTTGAGTGTGTATGAGTTGTGTACTAAATAGAGACTCTAGTTCTCTATTTATACTAATCTCGGCATGACTAAAACCCTACTAGGGCCGACCTCTACTAGGAGAGTCTAATAACCCTAGTGCCCCAGAACTGCGAGGACTTTAACCCTTAGGAAATCGGAGGGTTACCCATAATGACTTGACATGACTTGTTTACATTATTGATCCTCCCGATCGGAACATCGAGGCATGACAACATGACTCAATTACATAATAGATACATCCCGAAATAAACATCGGGTTACAAGACATAAGATACATAGATGAATACATTTCAAAGTTACAAATACAACAACACTCCCTCTTAGCTAGGAAGGTATTCTTTCAACACAATTTTCAATACTGGTCTTCTTCTCTGCATCAACTGGATCATCTCATCATCTTCAAGTCTTCTTTAGTCTTCAAGTCTTCTTTGTCTTCAAGTCTTCTTCGTCTTCAATTATTCTGAGTCTAAAGTCATCTTCTTCCTCAAGTCTTCTTCATCATGGGATCTGCATCATAATGACTACTGGCTCATCATTGCTGGATTATTACTCGATATGGATTGTCATCAAGTCTGGATCATCATCACATCTGGATCACTTGATCTGGATCATCATCGAGTCTGGATCATCACCACAACTGGATCGTCACTTGATCTGGATCGTCATCAAGTCTGGATCATCTCATGTAGATCACTTGATCTATATCATCATCAAGTCTGGATCATCATCTACTATCTCATAATGGTGCTATCTTGATTCTTTTCGTCACAGGAAGTTCTACAGAGTCAATCTTGTAGGCCTACCCTTCATGTAGGTATTCATCGATGCTTATATATAACACTTAAGTCAGAATGGCCCGCCCAGCTCTTACATCTGACCACATCTTGTCAGAAAGGCATGCCCAGCACTCACATCTGACCGCATCTTGTCAGAAAGGCCCAGCACTCCCATCTGACCTCATCTTGACATAAAGGCCTAGCACTCACATCTAACCTCATCTTGTCAGAAAGTCTTAGCACTTATATCCGATCATGTGCAAGCACATCTCATCGAAAAGGCTTTGCACTTACATATGAACCCATCTTGTGAAAGAGGAAATGCACTTACATTTGACCCCATCTTGTCAAAAAGGCACAACACTCACATCTAACCATGTGTAAACACATTGCACCAGAATGGCTCAGCACTTATATCTGACCTCATCTTGTCAGAAAGGCTCTGCACTTACATTCGACCATGTGTAAACACATTGCATCGAAAGGGCATGCACTCACATTTGATCATGTAGGAACTAATCCTATCATCACATCAAAATGGCCCCTAGTCCCAGACTGAGCTACCTGGTAACTGAACAGGTGCCTCCATTCCTAGAATGGCAGTTTCCCTTACATCTGTCCTACTCGACAGAATGGCCAACACTCACATCTGTCCTACTCGACAGAATGGCCAACACTCACATCTGACATGGGAGGTACTTAATCCTTTAGCCATGACAGAATGGTTCAACCCTTACATCTGATCAAGTGGGAACACATCCCTCTATCACATCAGAATGGATTCTCAATCCTAGACTAATTTTTCCTAGTAACTGACCAGGCACCTCCATTCCTAGAATGGAAATTGCCCTTACATCTGTCCTACTTGATAGAATGGCCAGCACTCATATCTGACATGGAAGGAACCAATCCTCTCACCATGATAGAATGGCTCAGCCCTTACATCTAACCATGGAAGGAACCAATCCTCTCACCATGTCAGAATGGCTATGGGTCTCATCACTTTCCCTTGGAGGAAACCTCGATCTGGAGAACACCAAGCTTCTCCCTGAAGTACTCGAACTTCAACCTAGCCAATGGCTTCGTTAATACATTAGCTATCTATTTCTCTATTGCAACATACTGGAGCTTCACTGCTCCCCTCTGCACCATATCCCTAATATAGTGATACTTGATCTCGATATGCTTCAACTTGTCATGGAACACTGGATTCTCTAACAAATTCACGCAACTCTAGTTGTCACAATGTATACAAGTAGCATCCAACTAGAGATCAAATAAATCAGATAGTAGCTTCCTCAGCCATACTGCCTCACAACTAGCTGAACAATCTGCGACATACTCTACTTCAGTTGTACTCAGTGCCACACAGGATTGCTTCCTGCTAAACCAAGAGATCACACCTGATCCCATACTAAAGCAACATCCTGAAGTGCTCTTCCTATCGATGGCACTGCCTGCCCAATCTGAATCAACATAACCCTCCAGGTTAATTTTCTGATTCGCATCATACTTAAGCCCATAATCAACTGTACCCCTTAGGTACCTCAGAATATGCTTTGCAGCAATCAAGTGAACATTTCTCGGATCTATCAAGAACTGGCTCAAGTTTTTCAAAGCAAAACAAATGTTTGGTCTCGTGTTCATCAGGTACATTAATGACCCAATCATCTGACGATACATCATAGCATCAACCATCTCTGATGAAGCATCACTCAATAGCTTCAGGTTTGATGCCATAGGTGTGGCCATAGCCTTGTAGTCCATCATCCCAAACTTCTTCAGGATCTCTACTGCATACTTCCCTTGTCCAAGGAATATTCCATCTGCACTCTACCACACCTCCATACCTAGAAAATAATGCATCATACCCAAGTCCTTCATTTTGAACTTGGCAGCAAGCTTTCTCTTTGTATCAGCAATCAACCCATCCATACCTGTCACAAATAGATCATCTACATACAGTAGAAGCATCACTAGGTTTCCATCTTCAACCTTGTAGTAAAGGTTGGAATCTGCTTTACTTTTGGTAAATCCCATACTGGGTAGAAAGCTATCAATTCTGCCATACCAAGTCCTTGGTGCCTGCTTCAAACCATATAGGGATTTCTTCAATCTGCATACATGAGACTCTCTGTCATGTGTCTCAAAACCGAGTGGTTGTTGTACATACACTTCCTCTTCCACTACACCATTCAAGAAGGAAGTCTTGACATCCATCTGGTGTATCTTCCATTTCATTACTGCAGCTAGAGAAAGTACTGATCTGATGGAAGTGTATCTAGATACAGGTGCAAAGGTTTCTTCATAGTCTATTTCTTCTTTCTGAGAGAAACCCCGAGCCACAAATATTGCCTTATATTTTTCAATGCTACCATCTGCAACATGCTTGATCTTGTAGATCCATTTGGAAGTTACAACTAAATTCCCTTCTGGTCTTGGGACAACATCCCAAACATCATTCTTCATGATTAATTGGTACTCTTCGATCATAGCATCCTTCCATTCTTTCCGTTATGCCACTTCTTCATAACTGGAAGGTACTTTATCAATGAAATGACATAGTAAAGCTACATACCCGGAGCAGGATCTGGTCCTCTTTCTTTCTTTGTGATTCTCTTCTAGAGCCCCATACCTTTCTGCACCTTGGATAATTTCATGTACCCAAGCATGTTTCCTCTTATGAGGATTCTTCTCCAGAGGTGGATCTATAGATCTTTGTGGTTCTTCATATTCTCGATCTTCTTCTTGAGTTTCTTCATTCATGGTTGTATCATGAATTATGGGTGCTTCTGCTTCTTCAGGTTCTTCAGCAGGTCTCTTTCTGGATTTGTTGTATGCTATGTCTTCATCAAATGTCACATCCTTGCTGATGTCAATCTTCTTGTATCTTGGGAAATAGATTCTGTAAGTCTTCGAGCTTTCAGAGTATCCCACAAATATACCCTTCTTTCCTGAAGGATCTAATTTTGTTCTCTTCTCTTTTGGAATGTGTATGTACACAGGACAGCCAAATATTCTGAGATGGTTGACTTCTAGTTTCTTGCTAGAGAATAATTCTTCGGGAGTCTTGTTCTCTAGTACTCTATGTGGAGTATGGTTCTGTACATACACCACTGTTCTGGCAGCTTCAGCTAAAATATGAATAGGAAGATCTTGATCATGAAGCAAAGCTTTTGTGGCTTCCATGATAGTTATGTTCTTCCGTTCCACAATCCCATTCTGTTGTGGATTATAAGGAGTGGACAATTCCCTCTTAATCCCTAATTCTTTACATAGCTCTTGAATTCATTCAAAGTGAATTCTCCTCCATTGTCTGATCGAAAGGTATTGATCTTATTTTCAATGTCATTCTCGATCAACGCTTTGAATTCCTTGAACTTGTTGAATACTTCGTCTTTGTTCTTCATGAAGTAAACCCATGTCTTCCTAGAAAAATCATCAATAAAAGAAACATAATATGCATACCTGCTTAGTGATATTGATGACATAGGACCGTAAACATCAGAGTGGATGATTTCCAAGATTCCTTTTGCTTTGCTTTCGCTACCTGGAAATGTCTTCTTTGTGTTCTTCCCTTTCACACATCCTTTGTAGACCCCGTCATGTTTTGCTTGTATTTCTGGAATACCTTCAACAGCTTTGCTTGCAAGAGGTAGTGCTCTGGAATGTACATGTGCAAGCCTTCTATGCCAAAGTTCACTTGGCTCTACTGTGGCATGGACCAAGTCTTTTTCTGGATGGCCCTTCAATTTGTACAAACCTCCTTCTTGGTCTCCAATCACCACCGTATCATCAATATTCTTTCCTCTTGGCCACATGATGACTTGACCATTTATGAATGCAACCCTCATTCCTTTTGCATTCAATGTTAATATGGAGAAAAGGTTCTTCTTGAGTCCTGGCACAAACAATACTTCCTTCATTATTATAGACTTTCCAGAGTCTATCTTATAGGAAGATTCCCCACTACCCTTTATTGGATATTGGTAGTCATCTCCTAGCTTCACCTTGTGAGGTGATTCATGTTTTGAAATTTTCACGAAGGATTCCTTGAATCCAGTCATATGTTTGGAGGCCCCACTATCAATAATCCAATCATCACTTCCATGATGTTTCCTGTGAGAGGAGAGATCAAACCATATTCATCCTCTCTTGAAGAATCTTCACTTTCATATCTGGTTCTCTTCGATGAAGGTTCATCATCCTCTGCAGCATGAGCATGATGTCTTCCCTTGCTTCCCTTATTCTTGGGAGAGCTAATTTTGTTCTTAGGACAATCTCTAGCAAAGTGTCCTTTTTCATCACATGTATAGCAAATGAACTTAGACCTATCTCTAGGCCTTCTAGAGTTATTCCTGTGATGAGAGTACTTACTTCTGTGATGGCTGGATCTGGGTTTCTTGGATTGTACTGTGAGAGCTTGATCTTCACTTCCCATATTCTCTTCTCGATCTGCTATCTGAGTTTCTTCTTGAGAGCATTATTCCCACAGTCTTCTAAACTTGAATAACTTCTTTCTAGCATAGATCCCTTGAATGAAAGAGTCCCATGTCCTAGGGAGACCATTCAAGGTGGTCATCACAATTTATGCATTCTCCACTTCTTCATCTACTACTTCTAATTGTTTCTTAATCTGAGAATCCCTTGTGAAGTAAGACTAGATGGTATCTACATTTTGAATATTCACATTCTTCAGTTCATTCCTTAGAGCCATCTTCTGGTTTATGTTCTTCCCTTCAAACAATTTGGTTAGGGCATCAAACATAGATTTACGTGTCTTGAGGGAGGACACATGTGGGATAAGGTGATCCTTGATAGAATCAGCAATGATCCTCTTTGCCATAACCAACTTCTTCTTCTGCAAGGCCTTATCCTCGTCTCCCTCTAGAACTGGAACCTCCTCATGGATGTAGGAGTCCAACTCATTTTCTTCCAGGACCAGGGAGATCCTATACTTCCAGGATCGGAAGTTGTCAGCTCCCTTAAGCTTTTCATCAATCTTGGTATGATGAGACATCTTAACTGAGAACCTCAAATGGAAATACAAAATATTTAAATCTTACCAAGTCAATATTTTGGATCTGGATGTGGAGCTGAAATCCTGCAGTGTTGGATCAAGAGCAAATTAGGGTTTTTCTTTTCCAAAGTTTTGTCCACCCAAATTCCTTAAAATTTATCCCTAACTTCAATTTTGGGGAGGAGATCAATCCAAGCCTGGGCTCACTGAAAAACTCCTCTTCTGTGAAAAGCCCTAATTTTCGGCAGCAGTGTCGGGTCCAAAACTGAGAAACCTCATAATTGGATTCTGCTTCGACAAAAAGATGCACCCTAAGGAGGAGAGTTATTCCACCTTACTTTTGCTGAAAATATGTGGAGGAAGATCCACAAACTAGGAATCCCTAGTTTCTGCTGCTACACAGTGTCTTCTTCTCATGTTAGCTCTGATACCATGTTAGTTTTTCAACATTAAGCTAGCATTATTAGGATCTTTAACTGAGAGAATAAAAAGCACAACAATCAAACACAAGAGACAATGAACACAATTTTTTTCCTTAGGGAAACCATAAATGGAGAAAACCCTGCAACTTCCTCAGAGATAGAATCAGCACCAAAATAGAAAATCCCAATATAGTAAGTGATCTCCCAACAGCAGTAACCTTCTTCTTATCTAGCCCCAGTGTCTTCTCCTTCCTCAACTATGCGCTACACTTGAGTGTGTATGAGTTGTGTACTAAACAGAGACTCCAGTTCTCTATTTATACTAATCCTTGCATGACTAAAACCCTACTAGGGTCGACCTCTACTAGGAGAGTCTAATAACCCTAGTGCCCTAGAATTGCGGGGACTTTAACCCTTAGACAATCGGAGGGTTACCGACAATGACTTGACATGACTTGTTTACATTATTGATCCTCCCGATCGGAACATCGAGGCATGACAACATGACTCAATTCCATAATAGATACATCTTGGAATAAACATCGGGTTACAAGACATAAGATACATAGATGAATACATTCTAAAGTTACAAATACATCAACACAAACAGACGCACCAACAATTCATAGATGATACTACGTTAATGGGGCAGCCTTCAGTCTAAGAAGCAAGGGATTTCAAGAGATTTTTCACTTTGTTTTCCAGGGCCTCAGGGATGGAAGTCAACCTAGATAAATCCTAGTTTTGATTCTTCAATACCCTAAAGATTACTCAGAGGAATATAATTTGATCTGAGGTTTCTCAATGGGACCTTTCCCGTCAAAATATATGGGTGCAACTTTGGCAGAAGGGACTATCAGGAAAGCCTCATGGAAGGATTTGATTGATAGAATGAGGAGGAAAATCATGGGATGGACTTTAAGACCTTTAAACCTCCCTAGCATACTATTCTTAGTCAAGCCATTATTACAGGCAATGTCGATCTATGTTTTATTGGTTCTGGTGGCTCCAAAAGAGGTCATTAAGGAAATTCACAACCTTTGGTGGACCTTTCTATGGGGGGGAAAGGAAGAGAAAGAAAATGTTTCCCTGGTAGGATGGGATAAAGTTTATGAGCCAAAGGATAAGGGGGTTTTGGGAATCAAGTACCCAGAAGTGGTAGGTGGAGTCATTGGCACAAAAATATGGTGGAGGTGGTGTATTCAAACTACTAATGCATCATCCAAACTATGGCATGTGATGTATTCCCAAGAAAATCCAGCTTGTGACATGATTCTCTTTAACGAAGAGAAACTAGGATTGCACATATAGATGAATGCCCAAATCAATAAAAAAAATTGTGCAATACCACAATTTTTGGGAGATCGGAGATGGGCAAGATGTGAATTTTTGGAATGATTCATTGAACTAGTTTCCAAAATTTGGGGGTGGTCCTAGGTGGAAAGATATAAGGGAAAGAGGAATAAGAGAGGGAAAAACCAAAGTTAGGAAGTTCTAGGAAGAAACAAATTCCACTAGGGACTATAGGAAATGGAAAGAGAAGGAATGGTGGGAACAAATAACAAATGATGAAGAGACTCAAGGTATCAAAGATATGCTCAATGAGCAATGTGTCCAAATATAGGAAGTTCCGAACAAGCTCAGATAAGGATGCCTACCAAAGGGAGTATTCAGAATCAAGGAGGCCTACAACATCAAGACTAGAAGCGGGGTAGAGAGAGAGGAAATATAGAGGAAGGTATGGACCATGAATCATTGGTCGCAAGTAGCCATGTTCAATTGGATGGTTTTCAAATGAAGAATACGAGTGGGGGACAATATCAAGAAGAGAGGTATGAAAGGTCCCACATAATTTCCCCTTGGTCTCCATGAAGAGGAGAGGATGAATCACCTTTATGAGTTTCCCTACCCCTCCTCCCTTTTGTATCGGGAAGTGACCATTCTCTGCAGAAGGGACTGAGTTAGGGGGAAACTGAATCAATACCTGAAAGAGTGGAATGTGAAAGCCTTGGAAAACACGATTATTGGAATGATATTAATGATGTTTCCATGAATTATATTATGGGTTATATGGAGGGGGAGGAACAATCGAATCTTCTGGGATAGGAGATCCACTGAGGAGGAATTTTGGAATTGGTTAGTCCACAACATCCAGGAAACGGTTTGAAATAAGTAGTGGGGGGGAAGTGACAAGGAATTATCAGAGGTGGAAGCTCATATAACAAAGGGATGGGAGATTGGAAAGAATGACTTAGATGGGATACGAAAGAAAAATATATTGTGCCATCCTTTCATCCCAAAATCTTGGTCCCCTCTGCCGATAGGATCATATAAGCTCATAAATTTGATGGTGCCTTTCATGGAAATATAGGCTCAAGGGGATATGTGGGAGTCTATAGGGATTTCAATAAGGAGATCCTTAAAGTATATCATGGATAAATTGGTTTCAAAGCAAACAACACTGTCGATATTGAATTCCTTCTGCAGTGCCTCAGGGTTGTTTCTAGAGCGGGATGGTTGTCGGTGATAATCTAAGGATAATCCTGTGTCATCGTCCATATGGAAAGGAAATTATCCACGGGGCAGAGAGCTAAACAAATTTATACCATCTCGTGATTGCTTAGCATGCTAGAAAAAATGGCCAATCTCCTTAGCACTACCGAAGTCATGCATTTCAGCCATGTGAGGAGGGATGCTAACAAGGTTTTAGACCTGATGGCCAATGTGGGGGTGGGAGGAGGACCACACCACCGAGAAGGAAAGTTGTAATATTTTGAATGAGAGTAGTTGATATACTGGTATCGACACCTAGAAATACTAGATCACGTGGCGAAGGGACAGGAGGAAGGGACTGACCAGGTGACACATGACCATATCATTTGGCATCAAGGGAATGTGACATATGTATTGCAAAACCCACAATAACCATCAATATTAGACAGGGAAAGGACTGTCCACTTTTTCCTAGGATATGAAAGAGTACTTTGATCAATGATATGAGAGATTTAAGGAGGATATGATCCAGTCCCCACATCAGGATATGAGGATTTCAATCATGAAGAATACCAGGAATAGTACTACAAAAGACAACATAAGAAAGGATGGGACAAGAGGAGTATTGAGGCATCTGGATATAGTAATTCTGGTTTCACTTGCTATAATTCAGAATGATAGACGAGGATTTTTAACTCGAAATCCACACAACTCCATCAAGGTAGTTTTCTTTAATCCTAGAGAATGTTCCCTGGTTGCTAGTAGTTACAGGTATGTTTTTCTAGCTCTATCATGCTAGTTTCTTTTGAATTCTAATATGGCCTTGAGGAAGCAAGGTCGCACTAATGCAGACATTCCCTTAGGAACAAGGGGATGTGGGGGGAGAAGGGCATCTCAAAGCATAGAAAGGGGAGATGGAGAGAGAATAAACCCCACTCAATCCCAGGCCAGGATTGCAGTTGTGTTTTTTTGAGAATACATCCCTATGGTGGTGCACGAGGATATTAATTCCATTGAGAAGGAACAATGGGAAGAGTTTTAGACAATTCTCATGGAATAAATCCACTAAGAAGTTGAAGAATGGGTACTAGACCTAGGTACCACTGCAAGAAGTTCCTTTGCATACGAGAGGATGATGATGGTGTTCTAGATGATGAAAAAACTTATGGCCCATGTGACAAGGGGGGAAGAGTCGGTGCAGCCCTAGAAGGAGCACAACAAGGATTGTCTCTTGGTGCATCGAAAGGTGGAATTAATCACCAATAAGCCGGGTCTGCAGTTCTATGGGCCCCCTCCTCAATCAAGTAACACTAGAGATACCAACTCAAAGTAGGAGAAGGACCAAGTAGCGAAAGGCCAAAAATACGAGGAGAAGGTAAAGCATGTTGAAGGCTACAGTGATGCCATCGACGTTTGTGGAAATGCTCTTCTTTGAATCTGGTGCTGATAGAGTACTTCATTCTATTTATTTTCATTTCATAGGTTCTATAGTTTATAGTTTAAGATAGGTGTTAACCTAGTTAAAGAAGGGTCTGGCATCTTTTTTAATCCTACCCAAGGTAGAACAAGCATGGAAGGATGGTTTTATATAAGTGTATGGATGATCTGAAACTTTGTATGAGAAAAATGTAACTTGTTTATGTTATTAATATATTCTTTTTTATTTACAAAAAAAAAATATACACCATCTAATTACCTTTCACTTTTCTCATTCTACCTTTCCCCAACAGGACCTCCCCTTCAAATTTGTTGATGGATTTGACATGACAAATGTGAGGAAAATTGATATTTTTTGATAAATTTGGAAGATACTGACTAATGTACACCATGGATTGATATATCATATATCCCTACACAATAGAACCCTTAGGAAGTGCTCTTTGTCTAACAAAATCCTTCAATGAATTCAAATTCCTTTCCACCATCCACATTGATATTATGTGTACATGTCCACACAATTCAATCTCCTCAACTTGGTGTATGAGATAGTGTTCTTGTGCATTGAAAAATCCTAGAGGTAAATGATTCTTCATTTCATACATTAGATGAGGAATTTCTCTCTTCCAATACCTAATATCTTCTTTAGGTATTTCTTTAAATCAAATCCACCTACAAATGATGCAAGAAAATAATAGTGATCAACAAGATTGACGCATATATAATATAGTTCCAAGCTGTAAAATAGAATATGTCAATAATTTGTGCAACAAAGTGAACAAACATTTTCATTCATATAAATTGTTACTTACCTCATGTATTTACCAAGATCATATATAACTTGTTTTATGTTGTCATCAAAACTATCTAGGAGAGATAGATGCAGAACGTACTGTAAAAAAAAGAAAACCGTTATTTATTTCCAAATAAGAGACAACAATTACTAAAAGTGTGTACTAAATGGAAATTATATACATAAATAGTTACCTTAATGAATGTATGCCAGCCATGAGTTTTAACACCACCAAAATAACTTTTCTTTTCAATAAGATATTTTTTATGTTTGATGAAAACCCTATCAGAAACCTTATTTTACGAATGACCTCTTTTATAGCATCGCTTTGTTTCTCTATCAATAACCATTGAAGACTAATGTTTAATTCCCCATATTTGGCATTGGAATTAATTACACTTTGCAATACGTGATTGGCTTCTGCAATATCACTACAATGTTTTCCAATTTTATCTTTTCCATTCCTTCCATATAAGATTCACCATATCACTTATGTTACATTCTTCTCGATATGCATTGTATCGAACAAATTATCTAAATGTAGGTTCTCATAGTAAGAAAACCTACTGAATTGTACGGGATAACTCTTCATTCCTCATGGAAGCTGATTCATGCCTTAAGGATATTCATTAAACATAAACAAAAACAAATTCACAATAATTCATGACACACATGGTAGAGAAAATTCAATAAAAAATAAAATTCATAATATTATATATTTATATGCTACATATACAATTTGCATACCTAGACGATTTCTATTATATACCAACTTCCATAGGTGTGGTTTCATTCTTCATGGTTTCTTTCCATTCTCTTCTTTACCATTGAATTTAGTTTTCTCGGCAGTTCGATACCTATGGTTCTTAGAGAGGAAGTTCTTGTACTCATCAAACACCTCCTTTCATAAAATTCTTGAACGATGATATTTTACCCTAGGACCACATACTGAACATGCAAATGTTCCCTTTGTTTGAAACCCTGCAAGATATATGTATTAATGTTATAGAATCAAAACATGATTAATTTAAATAAAAAATGCATGATATTTACCTTAAAAACATGTAAGTTTAAAGTGCAACATAAAGTTACATAGCACAAAAATGTGTGAGCCCAAGAGAGTCATGAATTTTCCATGCAAGTATTCCATGGAACTGAAACTATTTCTTCCCTATTATTTTAGAGAAGACATACATATTCATGCCAACCCATAACTTCATTAGCTCATCGATAAGAGGCTCAATATCTAAATTCATATATTTAACTTGGTACTTACCTAATTGATTCAAAATGCAATGCTATTTAGTTATGTATACCAATATATAAAAGGTGTTCTCATGCACCAATGAAACAAAGAAATGAAATAATATAAATACTTTCAAAAAAATACTTGGAATAATCATTGCCAACATTGTGTTCTCTCTCTTTATCGACATCCAAGGAGGAAGGTTATTGTTTATGACAAAAAGAAGCCACACTAAGTAAGTAGAATGGAGATCACCAAATGGATTGAAACCTTCAACTTCCAATGAAAATCTAACATTACGAGGTTCATATTTAACAATTGGTCATTTTTCTTCGATGTTATTCAATGTGGAACCATTTGCAAGCATTTAAAGAACACCATCTTCACTTTCGTTCTTTGCATGGTAATCCATAAACTATTCTATACTTTGGAAGCTAAATAGTCGTTGGAAACGTGGAATTATGGGAATATAACAAAGAACTTTGCGAGGCACCTTTTTTTCTACTTGATCAGTTCGATGTCTGCTAAGTTCACATTGTAGGAAGTTGTTTTCTAATGCATATTGTCCATAATATATAATATGATCAATAGCTTGATACTCCATTCCAATTTCTTTCATAATCAAGAATGCCTCTCGACATGTGCATGGTAACTTAATTGATGGTGGTAATAGAAATCCCCCCAACAATCTGCAACATTGATAAAAAAAATGAAATTTAAATGATATAAATCATAAATATTGCTTATCACTAATTTACGAATTAATTGACACTAAAAATAGATAAAAACAGTCAACTTTTCATACCATGTGAAGATGCAATTAATACATTACATACCTTAGGAGCTGTGTGAAACAAGTGTTTGATAAACCATTCAAAACCTTCAAGTTCACCAACAACAATATAGAAAATAGAATATTTTTGTTGAGCCTTCATAAAGAGGTTCTTGGGAATTCATGAGTAGAGGAACATCATGAATATAATGGAAGTTGTCCTCATCTAATGTAGAAAATGTGTGTTGGATCAATCTATTTATCTCATCTTCATCAGTTGTATCAATAACGTCATCTTCGTCCATAGGATCATTAAGAACTCAATCTTCAATATTGTGATCTTGATGTTGCTCACCTTGTAAAGGAGTATTGATACTATTATGTGGAAAATATATCTCTGATGATCGACATTTACGAGGCATTGTCTTTATATTCACAAACAATGAAATAAAATTAGTGTATAATATACAACACATATATTTAAAACGATAAAACATTTTGTGAATACATGATTAGTACTATTACAAGAAGTAAATCATGTAATGAGCAACATCTTACCAGGGGAGGATATTCATACTCCCATTCAGCATGCCCCTTCTCCTTACAATGTTTTTCAATTGTTGTTCTTAAAATTATGCTCATCCGCCAACCCTTGCAATCATTGCAAGGGAAATAAAACTTTCCATCACCCTTTGCCTCCAATGTTTCCTCAAACTCAGCATACCTTTTATTATTTTCTTCCCAAGTATTTTTATTTAGCATTCTAATAGCCTATAAGAACTAAAAAAGTGAATCAATATATGAGTAAATGGAATAGAGTATATGTGTGTGTGTGTGTGTGTGTGTGTGTGTGTGTGTGTGTGTGTGTATTAGAGACATGAAATTAAAAGACGTGACATGGAAAGTGAAAAATCTAATTAGTAAATTTCCCTCCATGATCTGTAAAAACAAATTATGTGTATCTATCAAATTCTAAGTGACAAATCTATATAGGAATTCATATTGAGGATAAAATGAACAGTTGAATCACTTTATGTATGACCCTACACATTAAAGGAGACAAATAATTTAAAAATACTAACCTGGAAACCGAAGGAGATAAAAAATTCGATGTATTAAACCAATACCAGACTCTTCAAATCACAGATCGAACAATCAAAAAAAAAATGGTTGCAACTATAGCAAATGGTATGTTGAAATATGTGTTAAGAATATATTTTTTTAGATGAATGACCATGGAGGTTCCAGTGAAAATGCACAACGATCAAATTTCAACAATAAAAAAAATTCAATGATTGTTACTGCGATGACCATTGATATTTCACGTGTTAATTTTATCGTCGCTATATCGATGATATTTGTGATTTCATCACTATTTGCATGAACATTTGCCATTGTAGCGATGATATGTTAATTCCGTCGCTATAGCGATGAATATCGAGGGGCAAAACATTTTCTTTTCAAAAAATTTATTTGTTTATTCATGGAAATTTTGATTTTAACTTATTCATAAAAAAATTTCGTGGAACTTTTGAGCCATATGTACTAGTGACAACTTGGATCGATAGATGAGTCAAACGAAGAATCTGCAGGGATGGATAAATATCTCTACTTTCCTCTTCCTCTAGAGTAGGAGTCTACTTGTTCCTTTGTAAGTAAGTTTGCGCAGGTTGTACCCTTACTCTTGAAATTCATTTATGTTGTTGATATCCTAAATTCTCTAACAGTCTTAGATGTGGGGGGGAATGAGAAATTTATGGCCTCAGAATCTAGGGACGAGTTAGGTTGGGGAGACTTTGAACTTCATGATTTTTTTGTTGTTGGGGCTGAAACAAGGTGTGAGAATCCACATGTTTCTGAACCTGCCCTTAATCCTTTGACAGAGGTGGTTCTAGATGTTTGTCTATTCAATTGCTCAGGTTTTCCTCCACTTTGTTCTCCTCTTCTGCCAAATTTAGATATAACCCTTTCTCCTTCTTCCCTTTTAGATTCCTTTATGCACCAAGTCCTGGAAGAAAGCACGGATGACCCTTTACCTTCCTCCTCCTGGTGTCGGGATCATCTTGGGGAGCTAGCCGAGGATCTGATTTTGGCTTTTCAGGGTTTTGTCAAGCCTTTGACCGTTTTCTCCTTAGAAGAGGCTACCGATACTAATGTTTCCTTTCACAAACCACGTAAAACGAATAAGGGTAAGGATAGTATTAAAAGCATCAAGGATTCTATTCGAGTGGCCACTTGTGTGAATCCAGGGGTTTTCTCTCTATTTGAGACGGGGTTAAATTTGTCGTCTAGTTCCAGACCTTATATTTCTCCTCGAGGCTCTTAGAGAATATGTGACCCTTATTGAGGTTTTAGAATGAATATTGTTTCTTTTAATATCAGAGGGATTGACAGTGGCCTGAAAAGTGATTCTATAAAAAGACTACTCAACCTAATAAAGCTTGATGGTGTTCTGATACAAGAGATGGCGACCTCTTGCATTTGTGCTTGTGGTTATTTTTTTTATATCAAATCTAGATGGAGGGTTAGCTCCTGTGATGCGTCGAGACTCTCGGGGGGGACTATGGCGTCCTGGAATCCCTTGGTGGATTATTTAAAAGCATTTTATACTTGTGCGGGTATTTTTCTATCTATAAGGCTTAAGGGGATGGATTCCCCACTTCACATTATGAATATTTTAGGACCTTATAGCCTCAAAAAGCAGTTTTGGGAACAAATAAAATCATCTGGTTTGTTATTTGATCTAAATCTTATTGTAGCTGGTGATTTCAATTTTACCTTTTCCTCGGACAAGGTGTGCGGGTATGGGCATATTATTGACCCTCTCTCTAAGTTTTTTGAGTTTGTATTTGATGAGGAAAATTTGTTTCATGTGGTCCCTATTGTTTTGGCACCTACTTGGTCGAACGAGAGATGTGGTGGCAATGGTATTGCTAAGCGAATGGATAGATTTTTTATGGAAAAAGATATGTGTGATAAATTAGGTAGGTATCAATCATGGTCATACTCTACAGGTGTTTCTAACCATAAAGTTGTGGTTCTGCAATTGGACTTCGACAAAAGTTTTTTTCATTTTACTTTTAATTTTAATTGTACTTTTCTTTCAAACGATGTTTTAATGATTTGGTTCTAGAGAATTGGTCCTGATTCACTGTAAAATCTCCTGTTCACATGAATCCGATCCAAAGATTAGTTTTCAAATTGACTAAGCTCAAACCGGAAGTGATTTGTTGGGAAAAAGAGAAGAAGAAGGATATGGATAGGTCCTTAACTGATATTGAGAGTGCTATCTAGTCCTTGGAGGGGGGAGTTTATGAGTGGTATTTTTTTGAGGATAGAAATAGGTATTTGGTACATCTTGGGAACCTGAAGCAACAACTTCTTGCACATAAAGAAGAGATGCTCAAATAGAAAATCCAAGCTATTTGGATCTAGGTAGGGGATAACAACTCAAAGTTCTTCCATAGCTTTGCTAATAAAATATGACTCAATAATGCAATTTGGGAGGAAAAATGGGTGGGGACGAGGTAGTCCATGGTAACAAGTCCATTAAAATTGTAGCTAAATATTATTTTCATGATCTTTATTCTGAAAAGCACACAAAAAACATTGTTGATAAAATGCATACTATCAGAAACTACCCTTGTTTCTTTGATAGGTCTGACTGTGAGGCAATTGGGGAAGTTATATCTAGGCGATAGGTGTTAGAGACTTTGAAAGGATTCTCAAAGGGTAATATCTTGGGCTTGGACAGGTGGACGGTGGAATTTTACCTACATTTTTTTGACATTTTGGGTCAATACATTGTTGAGGCTGTTGAGGATACTAGAAGGTCTGGTAAGATTCTGAAAAATGTGAATTCTACCTATATAACTATTATCCTGAAAGTTGATAGGTCAGTTTCTTTCAATGAGTATCAACTGATCTCTCTATGTAATATGCTATACAAGGTC
Source organism: Pseudotsuga menziesii (assembly GCA_001517045.1). Classification (NCBI taxonomy): domain Eukaryota; kingdom Viridiplantae; phylum Streptophyta; class Pinopsida; order Pinales; family Pinaceae; genus Pseudotsuga; species Pseudotsuga menziesii. The sequence goes on along the minus strand of LPNX010957836.1, from coordinate 277,687 downwards.
ATTATGAATAGCATTGCTGCATTTATTTCTTTGGAACGATTTGGATTCTTTCCAAATCGTCAAATTTTGGAAGTAGTAGTGTTATCAACCTAAATGTCACTTCTACGCCTGAGTGTTGACATTCATTATGTCGGTACATAAAAGGACAAATAAGGATTGAAGTGTCCAAAAAAACTATAGATGTGCATGACCATTGATGCATGATCTCCATACCAGCTTAATATATTTTTATTCCGAGTCTAGGGTTGTACACACTCCTTTTTGCATTGCAACTTCCGTGTCACACGTGAGTATTTGCATTACAACCTACGCATATATTAAACACGTGAGTTTCCTTTGAGAAACCAGTGTGCCATACACGCCTTGCTTATATAAATACTCGCATGTACCTTAATTCAACATTAAAAAATATAAATTGTGATTAAACGAGATCAGTTTGGCCTTAATCCATAACTATTCCAACTATCTCAACCATCCTAACCTTCAAAACCTCTTTATTTCCCCATGTATAAATAGAGGCCTTGGGATGAGGTTAATCAATCAATTCTAGGAGAGAAAATTTATGCTGGTGGTATTCCTTCAGAGTCTTGGAGCAGTAGAACTTAGTTTCCTTGGTTGCAGAGGAGTCCTTGTGTTAGAATCTGGGTTTTATTCTTACCTATTCACTGTTTTCTAATAAAGAGAATTCTTCTTCCAATATTTGTATTGTGATTTTATCATGTATATTGGTTAATGAATGATTTCAATTATTTTAGTAATATGCATTTCATCTAACCTCTGGTGTATATATGTATGAGATATTGCTTGAAGAATTGGCTCTTTATAGGTGAAGAGAAGCATACCTAGAAGCTTTGGAGAAAATCAAAGCAGGAGAAGACAAAGCTTGGATCAACCGTCATAAACTGGGTAAGCAAAACTCTCTTGTCTGCAAGTGTCTTAGTAATTAGGTAACCGCATACCCTAGGTTACAAGGGTGTATTGTCCTGTACAACAAAACCGGTGACTCCACTAGGGAGTCCAGGATATTGTGGGTCTAGTATTTAGGTCCCCTTACCCGCCTTTGCTTCTTTTGATTTTGGATGTGTTCAGTCTATTAGTGGTATTTGATTCATAGTTTTTCTTATTCAGATCCTTTTTGTTAATATTTTTCTTTTGAAAACATTTTAACAGCACACGCAGGTTGTAGTACTAGACAGTCGCATGTTTCAGTGTGTACACGCGGATTTCCTCTTGGACAGGTGTATGTTGTACATGAGTTGTTTGCATAGACAGTCACGTTTTTCTTGTAGCAGTCTTTTAGCCTTGTAGGGTTGGCTTGTCCCTGTTTTTTGTTTTTGATTGCTTATGAGGTTCTGTTTATTACTTGTCTCTATGAGTCTAAGGTCTGTATGTCACATCTTTCGATTGATTTCATCAAGTTATTGAGCTTTTGGTATTTTATTTTCTTGCATTAGTGGGTGTAGCTGGCCCTCCTGCTTGGTTTATAAGTATAGGTGCATGCATTCTAGGTCGGTGATAAGGTCCTTGATGGTTTTATACTATGTGCTAGTTTTTGTAGTTTCAGTTTGTCACTTTTTATTTTTGGATCTAATAAAACTTCAAGTTTGTTAGTTTCTCCAAGTTAGGGTTTGTTCCAGTCTTCTTCCTCTTAGTTGAAGTAGGTCACTTTGGGATCCTTTTTCCTCATCTTCACTGCTTATATGCTTGGAGTAGCAATTTTCTCAAGTTACATTTATTTGCATTATAGTTTTTTGAAGTTATTTGAAAAGAAAAGACAAAAATATTTTGCATTAGGTTGCATGTAGTATTTCTTTTCATTATTTTTCAAAGAAAATTTCAAAAAATTGTTAAAAAGTCTTGTAGTTTCTCATACTTAGCTTTAAGTTCATTGACTTGCATTTATAAAAAGAAAAAGGAAAGTTGGATTAGTAGTTGCAATTTACTTTGAATTTACTTTTATGCATCATTTTGTTTTTCTTATCGAGTCTATAACATCACATAAGTTTCATGCCATCTACCTTTGACTAAAAACAACCTACTAAAAAGAACGATATAATTTAAAAATTATTAGTAAGTTTTTCTTTTTAGGATATTACACCTACTAGCTTAGGCTAGACTTGTGGAATAGGGATTTTTAACTCTCCACAAGTACTAAATTGAAATCATAGTTGTCCAATCACTAGATAATCCTCTTCTATGTTGGATGTATCTGGGAAGTTCCTCTCAAATGGGAGTTAAGCACGAGGCCACGTGGAGGCTTGGACTGAGGAGATAACCCTTGTCAAAGCATAGACCAAGATTTTTGCGCATCTGGGAACTTCTATCAATACAAACTCTTGGGCCCCATGTGGTGCCAATGTTGACAGGGTTTTGGGCTCTGATACCCTGCCCATGCGTATGAATCAGGCTTGCGAATGTCCCCCCACACTATCAATATAGTTTTGGTAGCCTTTAGTCTCTTTGACATCTAGGGTTCATACATAGGTACACCGGAAGGCTATTTCTGGTTGACCTTGGACGGGCTTGGAAGGTAACCCCGGTAGAAGGTGTGGGAGGCCGGTTGGGTGATTTCTTTGCTTGTTCCTAAGAACATATACAAGGTTTCCAAGTAATTGTCTCTTAGCTTTCTTTTGGAAAGAATATCTTATACCCTTTGTATCTGCTTTGGATTTAGGAAATTTTGTAGTGATTGTTGTGCGGTTTGTTTGTATTTAGTCTTCCTTAGGGTGTGTGAAGATTCAATTTTTTAACCATGGAAGACCAACCTCATAGAAGGTCAGGAAGGTTGCAAAACCTTCCTCTAGCTACTACAGTGGAATCTCCACCATCCCCTCAAAGGCAGAGATTAGATATAGATGGTTCTTTCGAACCGGTAGGAGTAAGTGAAGTTCCAAGTGAACTGAAACTTAGGAAAAACCAGGCTGATATAACCATAGTAGAGATTGAGGACTTGCAAGATGACGAGTTTGCAAGAAACTATAACCCCCCTCTTACTGACTTAAACGATCCTGTGATCATTCAGGTTCTTACATTTACTTTACCTGTGATTGGTGCTCCCATGAGCAACATTATGGCAAGCTCTATGGAGGGTATGTCTATCCCCATCCTAGCCATATCGGCTAGAGGAGTGCCACCTCCCCCTGTAGGTACTCCTACACCAAGTGCAATTGCTACGCCTTTAACATCCAGCAGTCGAGTGGTTCAACCACATACTTCCTCGAATGTAGCAGGCCCTTCTGGTGGGGTTGTCCCTGGGATTCCCAGTGTGCCTTTTGCTTCACCCTCTTTTATGCACACTTCTCAGAGTGGTCCTATTGGATCCTCTTCATTTGTTCAAGGATTTCCATGGAATGGGGGGAACATTCCCCCATATGCTCCTTATGTGGGCCCTACACCTGCATATTTGGGGATGCAGTTTGGAAGTACAAATACCTATGGTCAACGTTTCCAAACTCCTATTTCAGATCCGTTTATGATCTCTCCTTTCTTGATTTTTAGTGGAGGGATACCCGCTCCATTATTTCAGACTCCAGTTTCATCTAAAGGGGCTCAAACTACTTATACTATACCACATAGAAATAATACAGTGGCTTGTGGGTGGAATCCATTTCAAAGTAGTCCAACTATTTCACAACCGGCAGCTGGGGGAAACCCTACCTTCACATTTGGGAACCAGGGGGAAAGTCCTTCTACTTCCCAAACTCATACTTTTCAGGCTCTGGTTAGGCCTAGACTTTCATTTCTAGAAACTTTGAACTTTCCATATTTGAACAAGTTAAAGAATGACCCGGTGAAACATAATGCTATGTGTCCACTTGTTTGAACCAAGTTACCTTCAAATATTTCCAAGTTCGAGGAAAAAATTGGGTAAGATCCAAGGGCTCATGTCACCACATTCCATTTATAGTGATATTCCAAATCACTGAATGATGACATTGTTTTGTTGAGACTATTCCAAAGAAATTTTACTGATGTTGCAGCAAAGTGGTATATCGAATTGCCTTCAACTGCATTTGATATTTTTTGGGACTTAGCAGAGGTATTCTTGAACCACTTCCAACTTCATATCCGGTATGATGCTGACACAGACCTTTTGTCCACCTTTAGAAATATAAATCCACTCACATTTCATATCATATCTAAGAGTGGTGAAGAAGGAAGAGGCTTATAAAATCTACCAACACCCCCCCCCGCCAGAGCTTTTGTTAGAGTGGTTCCTTAAGTCTTTGTTGCCTTATATATCTAAGGATGTATCCACTTCAAGTGTGACTCTTGAAGAAGATGCCATCCTCAGGACCCTGCAATTGGATTTGATATATTCCTAGTATGGGATATTATATGATATCATACTTGAGGCACCGCGGTCTCCCCATAATATTGAGAAACCCAAGCCTGGACCCCATGCCGATGGTGTGGCTAGTTCAATGAGTTATCCCACTATAGAATATTTGGCCAAGAAACTCCATGAGTTGTCCGTCAAGCAATCTATAGCAGAGGTAGCTAAGGTTTCCCCCTCACTCCAAAATGCAAATGTTTTTTCATAATCCTCTCAAAAGGGAAATCAACATATCTGTGGGAAGAAGAAGAAGGGGAAAAAAGGCGAGGGAAACCAAAATAAAGCCTAAACCCACAAATGATGTTGATGGGGGCATAAAAAAAATAAGAAAGTGAAATTTCCCTATAACTTGTGCCAAGGAGATAATTTGACTCATCAATTCCTTCTCATGGAACAAGCTCAGAAGTTGCTCAAAACTCAACAATCAGCTGTCATGAAGGATCCTTTTCCCCAAGGACATAATTCAACATTTTTTTCTAGTGTAGCTAGGGGTACTTCAGGTGCCCCTCCTGAACAAAATTATATCAACATGGTACGATCCAGTACCTTCCTCGAAAAAAGAAATAAAAATTATGAGACAGAGGCTCCTAAGAAGGGTAAATCTGTCGGGGAAACCTCTAACCCTCTCACAATCTAAAATCTTGCTGATCCAATGCCCAAAATACCGAAAGGTATATTTAAAAAGGAATTTCACAACCCAAACTATAGGGTTGCTTCTAATTACTCTATAGTGGAATATTTGTCCCAAAAGCCTTGTGCGATGTCCGCGTTGGAAGTTCTTCAAAGCTGTCCCACTTAGCGGGATTCCCTTTTAGTAGCTTTAGGCAGCATGGATTCTTCAAGTTTGGTGGAAAAGTTCAATTTGTCAGATGTTAAGATGCACCTACCATATCATGTGTCCTTGTCAGTAGATGTCATCCATGGTGGCAAAACCATTGGATGCATAGTTCTTGACAAGGGTGCTTCCACATGTTTCATGTCTCTTTCTTGTTGGAAGGCTTTGGGTACCCCAGAGCTAATTCCGTCAAACACCTTGCTTACTACTTTCGATGGGAGGTCTTTCCACTTGCATGGTATCCTTCCAGCTTTTGAGATTAAGTTAGTAGGGAAAGCAATGTCTGTTGAAGTGGAGGTGATTGATGCTCCATTGGACTATAAATTGCTTCTGGGGAGAAGCTGGACTTATGCTATGTGCGTGATTGCTTTGGTTGTTCTTCGAGTAGTGGTATTTCCACATGAAGGGAAGTTGGTTACTATTGACCAACTCAATTTCGCTCGAAGGGGTCATTTGGAAATGAATGATTCCATGGTACCATTGGTTGATCAGGTGAAACCTGCTACAGAGAGCTTGGGGGCTGGAATATATTCATCATTAATGGCCACATTTGATATCCCAGCCCCGATAAATTATCTAGGTTCCACTAGTGTAGGTAAGTCTATAGCAATGGTTGTTGATAGAATTGATCCTTGGGTCATTCCTACCCGTTACGAACCTCAGGTGCCCTTATCAGTAGTAGAAGTGGCTTACCAATCTATCGTTAACACTAATTGATCTGATTCCGACTCCTTCTATAGTCTCTGAGGAGTTGAAAGATTCCTATCTTCCTGCTTGGGTAGAGAACTCTTTATATCCTGATGACTGCTTAGACATGGTTTTCCCTTCGAACGAAGCCATTTTGGAAGCCATGAGTGGGAAAGATAAGATCTGCGAAGATATTCACCATAGATCCTACTTCCTTCTAGAGTTAAGTAGAATTAAAAACCAGAAGTTCCACGTGATACTAGCAGATGATGTTGATATTCTCCATAGATACTACTTCCTTCTAGAGTTAAGTAGAATTAAAAACCAAAAGTTCCATGTGAGACTAGCATATGATGTTGATTTACCAATTTATCCCTTTCCAAGGGAGGGAATCTTCGCTGAGGGGAATATGGCGAACATTTCTATTACCATTCTTATTAAAATCTCTGTGAACCCTAACATCATTGAAAATGTATATATTGGCGCAAACTGCTCTCCCGAGGATATTGCTATCTATACTGCCTTATTTAAGGAGTTTCGCGACGTTTTTGCTTGGTCATATGAGGAGATGCCAGGCATTGATATATCAATTGTTGAACATGAAATCCGAACCTATCCTAACACCAAACTAGTTAGACAAAATATTAGACCTGTTAACTTGCATAAGGCAGCAACCGTTAAGGCTGAAATGGAAAAATTGTTGAAAGCTGGTTTCATCTACCTAATTGCTTTAACAGAATGGGTATCCAATCTTGTTTATGTTGATAAGAAGCAAGGGACGATACATGTATGTACAGACTTCTGTGACTTGAACAAGGCATGTCCCAAGGATAATTACCCTACACCTTTTATAGATCAAATTATTGATGCGTGTACGGGGAGTGAAGCATTTTCGTTTATGGATGGTTTTTCTAGGTACAATCAAATTCAAATTAAACCAAAAGACTAGAATAAAATGGATTTTATTTGTCCTTGGGGTACCTTTGCGTACATAAAAATTCCCTTTGGACTGAAAAATGTAGGGGCTACCTTTCAGCAAGAAATGATATTTTCCTTCCATGATATCAAGTACATTGTCGAGCCGTACCTAGATGATTTTCCTGCTCATTCTCGTAAGAGGATTGATCATCTAGATCATCTCCGCTTGATTTTTGAATGATGTAGACATTTCAAAATATGCTTGAATCCCCACAAATGTGTTTTCTGCGTCGATTTAGGACAGTTGCTCGGGTTCATAGCTTCAAACAAAGGTATTCAGGTGGATCGTTTGAAAGTAGAGGCCATTGTAAATATGCCTCCTCCTTGTACTATCAGGAAAATTCAAAGCCTGCAAGGAAAGTCTAACTTCCTTCGATGTTTTATCGTGAATTATGTCAATAACACTAAAGGTTTCATGCTCCTGTTGAAGCAGGACACCCCATTTGTATGGGATGAAACTACACAACTTGCTTTTGAGGCATTAAAGAAAGATCTATTGTCGGCTCCTTTTCTACATCCGCCAGATTAATCTAGGGATTTTATAATCTATCTGGCCACATTGGAATCAACAATTGGGGTAGTAATAGTCTAGGAAGATGAGAATATTCAAAATCATGTTTTCTATTAGATTAGTCATGCATTGGGTGGTCCTGAACTTCGATACTCGCATGTTGAGAAGTTGGCTTTAGCAGCTGTTTATGTTGTGTAAAGGTTATGTCACTACATTCTGCTAAGGACCACTACAGTAGTGGCAGATGTTAATCCCTTTTAGCATGTTTTGTCCCAATGAATAATCGGAGGAAAATTTAATAAATGGATAGTCATTCTCCAGGAGTTTGCCATTGGATTTTCAATATGCCAAATCCAAAAAGTCCTTAGTTTTTGCAGAACTTATTGCAAAATTTCCAACAAAAGAGAATGTAGCTATTGAAGAAGACTCATTCCTAGATGAGTACATTTTCTTGATTTCAACCTCTGATCCTTGGTATGGAGATATACTTTTCTATCTCCATACTTTGAAGTATATTGCATCCTTCTCGAGAGAAGAGTGGTGCAAACTACACGTACATGCGAAAAACTACCTTATCGTTGGAGATACTTTGTATCGTAGAGGGGTAGATTCTTTTTTGCATCGGTGCCTCACCCACGAGGAATCTGAGCGTGTCCTAAATGATTCCCATAGTGGAGCATGCGGGTGTCATATATCTGGGTTAGCAACGGCCCAAAAGATTTTGTGTGTTGGTTATTTTTGGCCCATTCTCTTTAAATATTGTATGGAGGTTGTGAAGCACTGTCATCCATGATAGCTTTACACTAGGAAGATGTGGTCACATCCTGCTCCTTTGTTTCCCATCATCATGGAAGTCCCCTTCACTAAATGGGGGGTGTATTACGTGACGTCCAACCCTGTTTCGGCTGGGGGCACAAGTATATCATTATCGCTGTTGATTACTTCACCAAGCGGGCAGAGGCAATTCCTACCTTTAGGGCTGATGGAGAAACTGCAGCTTTTTTTCGTTTTTAACCAGATTATCACTCACTTCAGAATTCCAAAGGAGATTTTCATTGACCATGGCAGTCATTTCTAGAATAGCATGACGACTGAATTGGCTACTATGCTAGGGTTTAAGCAAGACCACTCGTCTTCTTTCTACCCGTAAGTGAATGGTCAAGTCGAGGTAGTAAATAAGACCTTAAATATCATTCTTAAGTGTACTATCAATGCATCCCAATCAAATTGGCACATTATTCTATACCTTGCACTTTGGGCATACCAGATCAATGTTAAAATTTCCACAGGTTTTTCACCTTTCCAACTCGTTCACGGGGTGGAAGTAGTAACTACGATTGAATGTGAAATCCCATCACTTAAAACTACCATCCATGTACTTCCAGACACAACTGAACTAGAAGAATGTTTGATACATTTGGAACATCTATATGAGAAACACAGAGATGCGTTAACAACAAACAAGGCTCATAAATCTTGGGTGAAAACCCAATATGATAAATCAATCAAGCCTAGAATTTTCTCTAAAGGGGAGCTTGTCTTGCTCTGGGATCAAGAAAAAGAACCCCTTAGGGTAGGAAAGTTCAATTCCATGTGGTTAGGACCCTATATTTTGTCGAAAGTATTGAAAAAGGGTGGCATATGAGTTCAGTGACTTTGATGGAAACAAGCTCTCTAGTCCTAGAATGGGCTCTACCTGACGAAGTACTATGCCTAGGCTTAGTGTTTTTTCTTGTATGTAATTTCATGTATGATACTTAGCTGGTTATTGTTCTTACATCATCTAGTGATTGTTACAGAAATCTTCCGAGTGGATCGCAGGTTTTGCGAATGGCGCTACTCGTCACACTTGCAACCTAGCTTCAGTTGCATGAGTCATTTACTCACCCTCAGGATAGCTAGTTACCTCTAGAGGTGCGTTCTTAGGTCTTGCTACCAATAATGTGGCCAAATACAAGGCTATCATTGAGCTTTTATGGGATGCCTTGTCACGTGGCATCACTCAGTTGGGAGCCAGACTTGACTCTCAACTGGTGGTTTCCCAGCTCAATCGATATCATCAGGTGTGAAATCCTATCTTATTACGTCAGTTTTTGCAGGTTATATTACTGAAAATAAATTTTGATTATATTTCATTTAATCATGTTTCATGAAATCAAAATTCATTAACTGATGCATATGTGAATTATATTTATATTAGCACTTAACACACATTTTGTAAAAATACATAACAGATACATTTTGAACACATGTAAATAAACCGGTGCTATGTGTGTGTGTGTGTGTGTGTGTGTGTGTATGTAAAATATTTCCATACGATAGGTCGAGTTTTGATCCTCAGGTCGAGTCATAACTATGTAAATATACAAAATTTGGATCGCAATCCATAAAATTCCCCTAGATATAACCTTGACCACCCTGGTCACCCTGATCACCAGCATCATCAGCATCACTAGCATCTTCAGCTTCTTCAGCTGCAACAACCTCCTCGGCTTCTATATAGACTAGTACATCCCTACCTACCCTCCGCATAAGGAAAATCTAGGTAGGTGGAATTACTACAAGGAATTCTTGCATGATAGCATGGATATGCTCAATTCGTATGGTTGGGAATCTTTGGGTAATCCTAGAAATATTCCCCTTGATCACCCTCATAAAAACTTGATCTTCCCCTGCCACTGGTCACATGTACATCCTGGGATGCCCATCAGGGCAGATAGGCCCAACATCTACATTTTAAAACATTAAAATGGATTAAAAAATCTTATACATATGTATATATCTTTATGATAAAAATTCATAAACATTTATAAAAAGTAAAATACCTAGCACTCCCCGTACTCCTCCTGGAGGGAGTACGAGATCATTGTCACTTCAAAAGTCTAAACCAGCATATGGAAACTGCTCTAGTGTTGGCAACTGCTGCTCCCACCACAAGTAGAAATCGTCATCATATACACTCTGAACCGAGCCACCTCCGCCCTAAAGAAGGAAAATCTCTCCCCGCCTACTTAGTCTAGGCTGACAAGGAGAGAATGCTGGAAGTAGCACCACAGGAATGATTGCAGGAACTCTCTCAAAAAAGAAGGCCACTAATACACTTGAATACCCAAAATTCTTACGACGGCCTCTCTTACAATCAGAGAGTTGTTTTTCATGATCAGGATTATTCCTGAGCACCAATAAAACACAGTTCCATGTAAACACTCTGTAACAACCCTCATTTGGTTCTAAGTGGGAAGATGAAGTGATGAAGATCCTGCAACCCTCACTATAGTACTTACCGACACCTGTAGCGGAAAGTTAGTAATATGCACAATAGGGATGCAAGATCCCTTTTTCTGACTCCCTAGCGCATAGTGGGTGTCCACATAATCTTGGACACTCATGGGGTCACCGCTCTTGCCAATACCTTCGAGGTTGATAGGCACTCCCTGTCGAGACAACCCCGTGATGAAGTATATGTCTTCCAAGGTTACCTCCAAGATCTCACCTTGCAGGTCAAAATCCCAAAGGTCATGGTCCCAATAGCCAATAAAAAATTCAAGCAAGCGGGCATTGGCCCGCATGGGCGAAGTGCAGAATAATTTCAGTACCCCACTTTTCCGTAATGTTTGCACAGTAGGGGCACTACGGACTACGTCTCGGTCCATATTCTCATGTTATCGCCCCCTCCACTCCAATACTATGGTTAAACCTGCCCATTTGACCAATATTTAACATTAGAATCCATCCAAATTCTTTAAATTTTGGCCATTATTTACTTTTTCTATGTTGCATAATACAGACGACTATCTTTTATACAGGTCACGCAATACATGCGAGTGTCTTTTAGACAGGTCGTGTGTGACACGCGGGTTGATTTCAAGCAGGTCACGTCTATAATGCATGTACACGACTATATAAGTCGCCTACCTGTGTGTACTGTGCGACCTCCTTAGGGAAATCTTAAACATTAAATTTTTGCATTAAATTGAAAATTGAAATAGTTAAAATGGAAGAGAAAGGAGAGCTAGTTTACTTGACACTTGCGGAATTCGAAATAGTCCACCGATTTGTCCACAATGAGCAATCCAAGCAGGAGGTAAAATGTTTCCAAATTGGATAAAAACTTCAAATGGTATGTTTGATTTCTATTTTTGAACTATATAAAAGAAAATTTTCAATTTGTGGGTTTTTTCCTATAGTTTGAAAATCACTTTTATATTTGAACTAATACCATCCTCTTTTTCCTAATGCAACAGGTTCAAGTTTTTTTAAAGTTGTTGTCTACTCATATAGGATAGGTTTTTTGTCCTCCATGTGCATTTTTGCATCTATACCTAATCCGCTTTTGACTCTAGGATCACTTCTTTAACAATAGACTATGGTGTTAAACCATTTTTTCCTCGCCTACATCATTGTTCTTTCGTGGATAGGGTCTTCCTTCCATGAGTACCCTAGTTTAGATCACTTTGTTGTCTTTTGTACTCATGCCACATTTGCCATAGGTTTAAGGGAGCCTTCTTAGCTATTTTTCATGCCAAATTGAACCTCATTTTGGTCTCTTTTTACAAGCTATCCCCTTTATAAGGCTCCCTGCCCTTATGGAGTTTCTTTAGGCCCAGGTCTAACTCCTCAAAATAGGCTTAACTGCCGAGTAAACTTATCCATTCATGCTCGTTAAGAATATGTGAATGTGCATCCACATTGGTGGTAGGTTATCACTTTTTCATACCATGTGGAATAATATGAAAAAGGAACACTCTCTTTTCTACGGAATTGAGAAGAGTATTCTCAGGTATAGGTTTATCGCTTTTCTGGACCCGAGGGACTAAATTTACAAAAAAGGAGCTCCTAGTATGAGATTAGTTTTCTCTTTTTCATGCTCTAGACATAAACATGAAAAATATTATGAGTGTAATTTATGCCTTTTTCATGCTCGTTAAACAATAAAGAACAAAGCATCGAATTTACCGTTGTAAGCCCCATTTCTTGTACTCAAATGGATCTTTTCGAGTGATCTTGCCTTCCTTCACACTCATAAAACTCAGGCTATAAGATGCTTTTGAAGGGGCATTGGGTAGGTGGTAATTTAAACTTTTTTGGACCTCCCTGACTAAGTACGAAAAAGGTGCACCTTACTTCTTTAGAAGCTAAGAGAGTTCTTCTGTGGCATGTTTTATACTTTTCAGGCCTCGAGAGACTAAATTGAATGAAAAAGCACCCCCTATAGTCTTCTCCGGAGTTTTCAAACTCTTAAAATATGAAAACACCAACGAGCATGTACTAGTTCGGGCTCAAAAAATCCACGAATCAGTGACTTTATCAAGCATTATTCTCTCCCCTCTTCAAGCTTGTCAAAAATTAGAGAGTCCCGAGTTGACTTTCTTGGACTCATTAAAATTTAACAAGAAATATAAGGAAGAAGTACTCTCTTTGGGTTATAAATAGTAGCAGCACGTCATCCTTGAACATAGCACTCTCTAAAATTTCTGATACTCATGTTTCAGTTTACTCTTTCAGCTCAACTATCCCTTCGAGTCTTTACTCCTCCATCTGTCCATTATACATGGGGAATCTGCACATGTCTCCTACATGTCAGATAAGTCTAGTTGTTCTATTTATAAGTTAAAATCTGCCTTGGGTCATCTCTTTTTCGTGCTCATTATTTAAGGATTTATCCCTTCCTCTGATTATTATCCTAATTCCATCATTATCCTATCTGAGTATTACTTGTGTCTACCTTCTCGTATCTAGTTCCTAGTCGCTCTTGTGATCCGTTGGAGGATATATTTCCTTCCTGAAGAAGAAGACCTAGAGTTTTGAAGATGGTCCACCTTTATAATATACGTGGTCTTGTACCCATATCATATGATGTAATCAATTATTGTAAAGGAGCTAGTGTTCCAGTATATTGAACATGGCATCCTTGGATATGATTTTGTATATGACATTGATATGTACATTTTTAGGTACTTCCTCTGCTGCCTTGGACATCTCAGTTCTCGAAGATAAAAATTGTAATGTATTTTGGTCATCGCTTCCCTCCGACCTCACACATTAGGGGGCATCTTTTATCAACCTAAATGGCACTTCTCCATCCGAGTGCTAAGATTCATTATGTTGGTACACAAAAGGACAAATAAGGATTGAAGTGGCCAAAACAATACAGATATGCATGACCATTGATGCATGATCTCCATACCAGCTTGATATATTTTTATTTTGAGTCTAGGGTTGCACACGCTCCTTTTTTCATTGCAACTCATGTGTCACACACAAGTATTTGCATTGCGACCCACGTGTACATTAAACACACGAGTTTCTTTTGAGAAACACGCATGTCATACACACCTTGCTTATATAAATACTCGTGTGTACCTTAATTTGACACTAAAAAATATAAATCATGATTATATGAGATCAGTTGGGCCTTAATCCATAACTATTCCAACTGTCTCAACCATCCTAACCTTCGAAACCTCTCTATTTCCCCATGTATAAATAGAGTCCTTGGGATGGAACTAATCAATCAATTCTAGGAGAGAAAAGTTATGCTAGTGGTATTCCTTCAGAGTCTTGGAGCAGTAGAACTTAGTGTCCTTGGTTGCAGAGGAGTCCTTATGTCAGAAGCTGGGTTGTATTCTTACCTATTCATTGTTTGTTAATAAAGAGAATTCATCTTTTAATCTTTGTATTGTTCTTTTCTCATGTATATTGGTTAATGAATGATTTCAATTATTTTATTAATATGCATTTCATCTAACCTCTGATATATATATGTATGAGATATTGCTTGAAGAATTGGCTCTTTGCAAGTGAAGAGAAGCAGCTCTAGGTGCTTTGGAGAAGATTGAAGTAGGAGAAGACAAAGCTTGGATCAACCATCATAAACCAGGTAAGCCAAACTCTCTTCCTATTCCTATTTCATTTTCTGTAAAAGATGATTGTCTGCAAGTGTCTTAGTAAGTTGGTAACCCCAAACCCTATGTTACAAGCATGTATTGTCCTGTACAACAAGTAGGGATTGTGTAGGAGGGTTTTCACTCAATGAAATTAAATAAGCTTAGTGTCATTATTTTAAAGTTGGATTTGGAGAAGGCCTATGGTAAGATTGACTGGTATTTTTTACATCTCATTCTCGTACAGGTTGGGCTATCCTTGGAGATTATGAATTAGATAATGTCTTATATTTACTCTGCTAGGTTTGGAATTTCAATCAATCGGTCACCTACTAATTATTTTAAGGGATCCAGAGGGATTCTAAAGGGATGTCCATTGTCTCCATATCTCTTTATTTTGGTTATTGAAGGGTTAAGTAGACTTCTTTTAAAATCTAAGGATAATTAGTTGATTAAGGGAATCAAAGTGGCTAGATCTATGACATTGACCCATATCCTTTTTATCGACGATGTCTTGATCTTTTGCGATGGCTCTCTATCTGAATGGGAACATATACTGGAAATGGTCAATACTTTTTGTGGGGCTTCAAGTATGTCACTCAGTCCACATAAAGTCTTCCTTTTATTATAATTGTAATGATCTGGCATTAAAAGGTCAAATCTATCTACTATTTCCTTTTAAGATGGTTCATATTGATAAAGGTTTAAATTATTTAGGCTATTATCTTAATCCTAATAACTATAAAAGAGAGGAATGGAGATGGATCATTAAAAAGATTCAAAGAATCTTAACAACTGGACTTCTAGGTGGTTTCCATTAGGGGTTTAGTTACTACTTATTACCTCTGTTTTACATTCTATACCAATTTACTGGGTTTCTTTGTTACACATTCAAGAGGGTGTGACTGTTGTGGTGAGAAGGATCATTTTCCATTTTCTTTGGGCCGGTAAACAAAAGGAAGCAAAGTTCCACCTGGTTGACTGGAAGGTTCTCTCTAAGCCTAAATTTTTAGGTGGTCGGGGGATTAAACACCTTAGTCATTTTAATAAGTCATTGTGTGCTAAAAGTATTTGGCAGGGTCTATTCGACAATGGAGTGTGGGGAAAATTGATTAAGGTCATATATCAGAAGAGGGTACCTATAATTTCTTGTTTGAGGCCTGGTAATTTTGAATACTAACGCCTCGACGATTTGGCAAATCTTGATAAAATATCTTCCTGTTATTTTATCTTATATTAGTTGGCAGGTTGGAAGGGAAAACCAAGTATTTGTGGGTGTTGATCCTATAGTGGGATTGTCATATAATTTTGCATTGTCCCGGAACTTTATTTTTCATCTACAACAGACAAAAAATGTTGTTCTTAAACATGCTTATTTAGAGGTGGAGGCATCTTAACCTTGCCGGTATTCATCGATGGACTTAAAACTACAAGGGGAGTTGGCATCTCAATGGGATGGCTATGTTTTAAGACTCAATATGGATGACATCTCAATGACTGAAACTTGTGATCAGCTGGTCTGGAGCTATAATAAGAAGAAAGGTAGTGTCACTGCCAAGCTTGCCTACATGACACTTGTTGAGCAACATATGGAATTGAATTATCTCTAGCGGGCTCCTAGAGTGTCTAAAGGAAAGTTACATTTGAAAATCAAGTGTTTTGCATGGTTATGTCTTAAACACAAAATCTTAACTTGGGATGCCCTTCAGAAAAGAGGCTTCTCAGGCCCAGGAAGATGCTTCCTTTGCAACTTAGCTCTGGAGTTTGTGGAGCACCTATTTAGTGATTGTGCTTTCTTTAAGGAGGTTTGGAACAACATTTGTAAGTGCTTGAACCTTTCTACTAAATGGGACATGGCTAGTGTGGAGGAGAATATAACAACTTGGCATAAGTCCAATTCCTACTCTATCGACTTTCCCTTAGCCACCTTCTGGGAGGTGTTGAAAGCTAGGAACTTCGTTTTGTTCCAGCAGGGTCATGTTGTTGCTTGTGTTACTAGTGTCAAGGCTCTCACCAAACTGAAAGAATATGGTTGTGTAAGGCCAAAAGTTCAGAATAGAGTTATCAAGCATCCTACTATAGACTACAACCAGATATTGGGATTTTTTGATGGGGTCGAATAAGAAGGTTTATGTGGTGTTGGTATGGTCGTTAAGTTACAGTTGAATAATTGGTACCTGATAAGGATGGCGGTGGGGAAAGGAACTAACACTAAGGCATAATTAATTGCACTGTGGGGCTTATTATGGTTTGCTCGAAAGAAGAATATACTAGATCTAACGGTGTTGGGGGACTCGAAAGGCATAGTGGACTAAGTGGACTAGGAAAATAGTGTACATCATATTTAGTCAGTGGAGTTGTATCATTGGCTAAGATGGGTCAAGGATGTGATTTGTCTCTTTTAGCAGATCTATTTCCAACATGCCTTCCGGGAATTCAATAGGGTAGTTGATTTCCTTTCCAAGCAGGTCCTCAGAAGAATGGGAGCCCTGATTTCATGGGAGGCACACTATAAAGACACTGTGATTGATTCGGGACATGAGTTTTACTTAGTATCATGTCTTTAGTTCTATGTTTTGGACTTTTACTTGAAGCAATTAGTTGTATATTTGATAAATAGAGGAAGTATGTTAAATATTGAGACCTTAGCATAAAATGTTATGTTATTAAGGAATAGTATTTATGTGAACAATGTCATTTTGTATTTATTTATGACACAGCTTATTATTAATATAAAGTTATCATTTTCTGTCTTAAAAAAAAAGATAAGCCACTAAAATAATAATTCATATTTTTTGTTAAATAAAAAGAATTGTTATTTTTTCCAATGATACCAATATCATAGTTGAAAACTTAAATTAATACCTCTATACTAGGACCTACACTGTAAAGAGGGTGTTCATATTCAAGTAGTGATTCCCTTCCATCGGTCAAACTGAAAGGATGGAAAAACGCATTCGCTTGGGATAAAATTCTAAAATAAATCTTAAATGGATCTCACTTTTCTTTTTAAAGATTACAATATTCAATTAAAAACAAAAGATTTTAAATCAATTTCATTTATTAAATGGATCTCCTTTGTTTTAATATCAAGTACAATCCATAAAAAGATTACAGTATTCAATTAGAAAACAAAAAAGATTTTTAACGATTTTAAATCCATAAAAGCCAAAAATTATGGTAGGCTTCAATCTTTAATTAAAAATAAATAGGTCTCATTCAATTTCATTCATAAATAATTCAATTTAATTTTTAAAATATTGAAAGTTTTGTTTTAATCACTAGTCCGACGTGAGAGTAGCTAAGTATTGTATTTAAGTTTGTATTTTTTAAAATATTATATATATAACTTCTCTTTCTATTTATCTTGTTGATAGAGAACACCTCTCTGTGTATAGAGATGTTTTCAATCCGGAAGATGTTGTAAGTTATTAAAAATATAATAAAAATTAGATATAGATTTGAACAGAAAAATAAATTAAATAAGTAATACATATGTAACTCTTTTTAATATGACAAAATAACTTTTTATAAATTATCAATTTTAAAAGTTATAAAATATTAAAATCATTATAGATTTATTTTAAATTTAGATAGTGGATCAAATTTCTTGATGGATAAATTAGTTTAATGTTAGTAAAAATTTTACACTTAAATTTTGTTGTAAAAATAATTTACACATACTGTCATTTTGTTTGCCTTTTTATTTGGATATGGGTGTTTATATCTTAGAATTTTGGGGTGGAGTGCATCTATGTCTTTTCATCTATGGAAGAGAATGAGACAAGTGTACTCTCCATATTGATTCTATGGGAGTGGTTAAAAATACAAATTTAAAAAAAAAATAGCTTAGGTAAGTAATTAAAATTCTAATCATGATGATACCACTATTAGCTTAACTTCAACTCCAATCATGACTTTTACTTGAAGTGGAATCGTGGATATATTAACTTCTAAATTAACTATTATATACAACTATTAGCTTAACTCAAATGATTCTACAACCATTAGCTTAACTTCAACCCTAATCGTAGTTATATTGTAACAATTAGATTAACTCGAATGGTGATAATCCTATTAAATTAAAATTAGATGAAAGTGGCAATTAAAATATGGTAATAAAAAAACTATTAGATGAACGTTTACTTGTACTCCAATGGCTCCATCTCTTAGCCTATAAAGTAGAACTTCATTGTGTTAAGAATTGTAATCTCAATGGTCAAGTGGTCAATAGTGCACTAATTAGTTGGTTAGTTAGCTAGTTGATTTGGTCACCTTATCTTGATTAGTGACCCATGGCTCTCCCATGGTTTTGTTGTTATGTAGTCCTATATATGTTGCTGCTTAATAATGAGAAGGCAATCAATATGCCCACTGGTGTTCCATCATTTCTGCTTCATTGCTTTGTTAAATTTTAACATGGTATCATAACGCATGGCCTGATCCAATTCTTTTTGTTCTGGGTAAGTATTTTCACAAAGTGGAAAGCACACACAAATTTCATATTGAAGAAGATTCTTGAAGATGGAGCTATCGGAAGAGTTTGAACAAGTGATAGATCTATTAACACTAGAAGGATTATGGAAGTCCTTTGATGGAGAAAATTATGATCTATGGGTGCAATTGATGTCTTGTTGTATATACATTCATAGATGATGAAATTGAATTAATTAATTATACAACTTGTAAGCCTTGTGGCGTTCAATGTAACCAATGAAAATGCACTGCTCACTCTTCTTATCCATCTTTCTTCTAAGTTCATAAGGTACATGAGTAAATGCAACATAATCAAAAAATCTTAGATGTGTAACACTAATCTTAGTGCTACTCCATGCTTCTTTAGGAATATTGTCCTGAACACCCACCATGGGTGATTTGTTGAGCAAGTAGATTGAGCATCCAACAACTTCAGCCCAATACTCATCTAATATCTTCTTATGTGACAACATGCTACAGGCCCTGTTCATGATGGTCTGGTTCTTTCGTTCAGCAACTCCATTCTGTCGTGGAGTGTATCTGGTGGTGAATTGTCTTTGGATGACATGTTGTTTGCAAAAATATGTAAACACGTGTGAATCATATTCACCTCCACCATCTGACCTGAGCACTTTAATAAAATTTCTAGAATTCTTCTCAGTAAGGGACTTGAACTCTTTGAACCTAGGAAAGGTCTCTGATTTGTTCTTGAGGAAATAAACCCATATTTTCCTGCTAAAAAAGCAATAAATGTCAAAAAATAAAAGCTACCTCATATGGATTGGGTTTTCATGGGTCCACAGAGGTCTGTATGAACTATCTCAAGATGTTCTTTGGCTCAAGATGTGGAAGTGGGTAACTTGTCCCTTCCGATGTTTCCCAATGATACAATCCTCATAGGAGATGGATTGTTCATGTATAACCAGTAATCCCTTGATCATGGACTATTTGCGCAGGAGATTAAGACTCTTGGAGGGAAGATGACTGAATCTATAGTGCCATAACCAGTTTTCATCTAGACTAGAAATAGTATGGGGTACACATTGTGGAAGGTTGGCAATTTTGAGATTGAGAGGAAATATTAAGTTCTTGGTCATGTTTGAACTTTAGCTATGAGTTTCCTATTGGGTGGTTTATCATAGATGGAACAATGTACCATAAAATCGAAGATCATACTTGTATTGAAGTAATTGGCCTATATTGATCATATTGACATTCAATTTTGGTACATAGATTACATAATGAAAAAGTTTCTTCTCATTCTGCTTTGTAAGTACAGGAAAAATACCTTTTCCTTTTGTTGGAACCAGAAAGTCGTCTCCTATATTGAAATTCGTGACAATAGAGGAATCCAAACTAGAGAAAAGTGACTTGTTACTTGTCATTTGATTACTGCAACTGCTATCTAGTAGCCATAAATCAGATCTACAATGTTCTTCAGTTGCTTGACAGGATAGGAACATAACCTTTGAAAATCCTTCTTCTTATTTAGAGACATTGGCTCTACCACTGTTCTAGTATGCTTTCTTCTTTCAGCATTCTCGTTCATAGTGGCCATACTTCTTGTAGTAGTTACACTGAATATTGAACTTATTAGTCCATCTCTTGCCTCTCCCCCTCTTACCTTGAGAATTGTGAGAGTGCTTTGCATGATATGAATGTTCACAACTGGTTCTATCCTCTGTATGAGGAGACCCTCAACCTCTTCTTTCTCTACCTCATCCTCCTCTGCCTCGACCTCTACTGATGGAATATTGGGTGCTTAAAGTATTTGTCAAAGACTCTTTTTCTTGATTGATTTGAGCTTCATGAGATAGAAGAGATATTGTCAATTCTTCTAGGGTAAACTAAGACAAATATTTGGATTCTTCTATGGGAGTCACTACTATAACAAATTTCTTGGTGAGACACCTTATAATCTTCTAAACAACTACCTTCTATTCTAGAGGTTCACCGTAGGTTTGAAATTGGGTTAAATGCCCGAAACCCTAGTTATAAACTAATCTACATTTTCAATTTCCTTCATTTTTAAACTTTCAAATTGAAGTCGAAGAGTTTGCAATATTATCATTTTTACTCGGTCTATTCTCTTGAAGGTAGATGCAAGCAAAATCCAATTTTGATGTGCACTTGTAGTGTCAAAATAAGGTTTTGTTTTGAATATCTTCCTTGTGAGAGTTCCTTCCTTTATATAGAAACTATCGGGCTGATTACAAGGCTAAATAGAAACTATCATGCTAATTACAAGGCTAAAAATCAGCCATTACATCTGACTATGCACGGTAAGTAGCTGATCTGGATAGAAACTGTCAATCACATGCCTATATACAATATACACTTCTATATATAGCTAGACTAAATAAGGTATAATATATGTTGCCTTAATAGACTAGACTAGCACATATCCAATTGTCAATTCTGCTAACATCCCCCTTCAAATTGATGTTGGGCGATCAAGAAGCATCAATTTGTCAATTAGGAACTGATGGCAAGGACGAGAGAGAGCCTTGGTGAAGACATCAGCAATTTGGTGTTCAGTGGAAATGTGTGGAAGAGTAATCTCATCACGAGCAATGGCTTCACAAATGGAATGACAATCCACTTCAATATGTTTGGTGTGCTCATGAAAAACGGGATTGGAAGCAATCTGAATAGAACTGGTATTATCAGCATGAAGAGGAGTAGGAGTAAGCTATGGAACACTAAGTTTGCCTAACAACCCTCGAAGCCAATACAATTTCAGAATAGGTAGACGACATAGCCCGATATTCAGACTCGATGGATGACTTCGAGACATGAGCCTGCTTCTTACTCTTCCAAGAAATAAGGGCATCACCAAGAAACATACAACAACCCGTAACAGAACGACGAGTATCCACACAACCAGCCCAGTTGGCATCACTAAAACCCTCCAACTTTAAAGAATTCCCTGAAGGGAAAAACAAACCATGACCAGATGTCCCTTTGAGGTATCGAAGAAGACGACGGATAGCGGCCAAATGTGTCTAGCAAGGAGCCTGCATAAAATGACTAATCTACTGAACAGCAAATGAGATATCAGGTCAAGTATGGTCAAATAACTCAAACTACCCACCAGCTGCCAATACATCGAGGGATCAAATAAGGAATCACCAGCTGTCTTATGCAGCTTCAAATTGACCTCCATAGGTGTAGGAACCAAATTACCGTCTTGAAGACCGGCTAAAGAAAGAAGTTCTTGGGTATACTTATGCTAATGTAAGAGCATTCCATTTGGAAAATGTTGGACCTCAAGTCCAAGAAAATACTGCAGTGGACCAAGATCTTTCATATGAAATGAATATTTGAGGTGTTGCTGGAGCTGCTCTATTAACGGGAGATCAGATCCGGTAATCACAATATCATCAACATACACAAGAAGTATTACGATCCCAATAGCAGTCTTGCAAAATAAGAGAGAGGAGTCATACTGACTCTGAGTAAAAGTGAAATCCAGTAGAGTAGTACGAAACTTCTAAAACCATGCCCACGGTACCTACTTCAAACCATACAAAGACTGCTTCAAGCAACAAACCTCAACAGAAGAGGGAGGAAACAAGCCAGGAGGAGGAGACATAAATATTGCTTCCTTTAGATCACCATGTAAAAATGCATACCTCACATCCATTTGGCGAAGTGACCATCCTTTCGAAACAACAAGAGCCATAACAGAGCGAACAGTAGTCATTTTGGCCATGGGAGTGAATGTTTCCTCATAATCAAGCCCATACTCCTGCCAATTCCCAAGTGCCACCAGGCGATTTTTATGTCTTTCGATAGAGCCATCAGCACATAGCTTGATGCTGTATACCCATTTGCACCCAATAAGATTAACTCCAGTAGAACAAGTGACGATGTCCCAAGTGTGATTGTCTTGAAGAGCTTGAAGTTCGTCCTGCATAGCTTGGCGCCAACAATCTTGAGTAGAAGCCTGAGAATAAGACTTAGGCACAGAAGTAGTATCAAGAGTATCCTGAAGAGAGAAAGAAGAAAACCCATACCAATCCGGAGGCCAAGAAACCCTAGTAGACTGGCGGGGCTCATGCAAGACAGGATCAAGTGGCGGTTCAGAGGAAGGAAGAGGTAGTGGGCGATGTCATTGATACACAAGACCTGGCTAAAAATGAGTAGGAGTACTAGACACATCATCAAAAGGAGGAAGCGAAATAGAGGAAGAAACAGGATTAGTACGAGATGGAAAGAAATATTGATTTTAAAAAAAATCACATTTCGAGAAATACGGAGCTTGTTAGCATCCACATCATAACACACAAACCCTTTATGAGAGTTACTATAGCCAAGAAAAGCACACTGAATAGCTTGGGAAGTAAGCTTGTGACGTTCAATGGGAGGTAAGTGAATAAAACAGACTCAACCAAAAACATGCAGAGAATTATAGTCAGGAGGAACACCAAACAAAAGGGAATATGGAGAATCAAAATGCAAGGTAGGAGAAGGCAAACGATTAATAAAATACATAGCCGTAGATAATGCCTCTACCCAAAATCTAGGAGGGACAGAAGATTCAAGCATGAAGGTACAAACAACATCTAAAAGATGTCTATTCTTACGCTCAGTGACTCCATTCTGTTGAGGGGTGTAAGGACAGGAACGTTGAGAGAGAATACCCTTCTGTTGTAGGAAAGATTGAAAATCATGAGACATATATTCTCCCCCGGAATCTGAGTGTAAGGTCTTAATACAGGTAGAAAATTATGTTTCTACATAGGCAATAAAAGTTTGGAAGGTCGAAAACACATCAGCTTTAGAACGAAGAAAATAGACCCAAGTGAAACGACTATAATCGTCAATAAATGTCACAAAATATCTATATTGAGCATGAGAAAGAATAGGACTCATACCCCAAACATCAGAAAGAATAATCTCAAAGCATGTAGAAGCACGAATACCCTGCAAAGGAAATGGTAAATATTTGCTTTTACCAAGTTCACAAGGTGCACAATCAAAAGACAAGGAAGAAAATGCATTTGTATTGCTCAAATAACCATGTTTTATAAGATGTGTCAAAATTACAGAGTTGGGATGTCCCAATTTCTTATTCCAAAAATGGATATTATTAGCAATAGCGGAACAACTAATAGAAATTAAACGAGGAATGGAAAACGACTGAAGAGGAAAAAGACATCCCACTTTAGGACCCTTCGCTATCTCCTGTCCCGATGCTTGATCCTGCACATGACAACCACTACCATCAAAATGAAGAGAACAATTTTCTTCTACTAATTGTCCAACAGAAATGAGATTGGCAGATAAATCAGGAGACACGAAAACATTAGTAAAGGAAGACCCCAGATTTCCAATCGCAGTAATAGGAAGAGTACTGCCATTGACGATCTGAATATGTTGCTCACCATCATACTTACGAACATTATGTAAAGCTGCCAGACTGCCAGTCATGTGATTGGAAGCCGTAGAGTCAATTAACCAAGGAGAAGGAAGAAGGCGTTTCTTACCTTGGAGACCAAGAGCAGAAAGAGAAAACACAATCATCTATTGAACCTGCTCGGGAGTAAGGTTGGAAGAAGAACCTAGAACAACGGGCTGAACGGAAGATGCAGGCACAAAGGTGGACTGAACAGCAGTGTGAAAAGTAGGAGCGGATCGATTATGAGGGAATACACGACAATCCTTAATGATATGGCCTTCCTTCTTGCAATAATTGAAGAATTTCTTGCTGCAATGTTTTGCAATGTGCCCAACTTCCTTGCAACTGTAACACTGCAACGGAGATCTGTATCGTCGTTTGTCGTGAGTAGTGTAGGTCACATTAACCAACTCAGTACCACCAGCGTCTTGAGAATTTCCAAGCTATGAGGTGAGACGTTGTTCTTCACGCAAGAGTTCACCCACACAAACATCCAAAGAGGGGACAGGTGTGCGATTGATTAACCCAGCTCGTGCACTTTCAAACTCAGGTTGGAGCTTCATAAAAAATTGATCCTGTTAGCTCTCAGAATGAACTGCTTGTAGTGCCGCTAAAGCATCTTTGGGAACCTTAGAGTGTACCAACCCAGAAGAATCACTCCATAAATTAAGAAAACCGGAATAAAAATTTTCAATCGAGAGGTTCCCCTGGCGATAGTTTCCGATGTCCAACTCCAATTGAAACTTTCGAGCATAATTATCTTGATAATAAATCCGCCGAAGGTAATCCCACATCGTCTTAACAGTAGTGAACCCACGAATATTTTTGACCATATGGGGTTCAACAGAACTAAGTAGCCAGGAAGCAATTTTGGAATCCCTGCCTTCCCATAAACTACGTTCCTTGGGATCAGTTGGAGCCGGAGAATACCCATCCACATGACCCCATAACTCCTTCCCTTTCACAAACATTCTGAACTGGAATTCCCAACTAGCATAGTTCTTTCCATTAAAGCGAACAATAGAATTTTCACCTAACATAATAACCACAAAAAAAAAAAAACCGAAATTGCGACAGCCCCACCCCAGAATTGCGACAGCCCAAACCCCCAAAAATCCAAAAAAAAAAATCTTGTGGAAAGCTAAGAGACTGTCGACAGAACCTATGAAGAGGTTTCTGACAGTCCTGATGTTGAGAGAAAAAACATGAAAATAAATTCGAGCTCTGATACCATGTCAAAATAAGGTTTTGTTTTGAATATCTTCCTTGTGAGAGTTCCTTCCTTTATATAGAAACTGTCGGGCTAATTACAAGGCTGAAAATCAGCCATTACATCTGACTATGCACGGTAAGTAGCTGATCTGAATAGAAATTGTCAATTACATGCCTATATACAATATACACTTCTATATATAGCTAGACTAAATAAGGTAGAATATATGTTGCCTTAATAGACTAGGCCAACACATATCCAACTGTCAATTTTGCTAACATGTAGATCCTGATATCCATGGGAAAATGGACTCCTCAATCGAGCTTCTACAATATTATTCTAGGCATTACTAATTGCGTCTAGAGCATTTGTGTTGGGTTCTTTGAACTAAGTTTCAACCATATCCCAACATTTATTGAGCTCAAGAAACGTCTTAATCTTGATAGACCAAAACTCATAGTTGGTACCAGTCAGTACGGGTCCAGAGATCTGCTTCAAATTTGAGGTGCTTGTGTTGGTAGTAGCCATATTCTTATGGTTATTTGCTCGATAAAAATGGATCTATAGATCTGATTGAAGATATGGTCCTTTAACTTAGTGACACAACTTATATAGCTAGTACAGGGTGAAAAAATGATGCATTAATAAAAAAAACTTGTAAGTGAATACTGACTAACACACTTTTTGTTTAGACAAGATGCATCATCGATGTTCTTTTTCTTAAGACAAGGTGCATCACTGACACACTTTTCCTTCAGGAAAGATGTGTCGTCGACACACTTTTTATTTAGACAAGGTGTGTTATGGATGCACTTTTCCTTCAGGCAAGGTGTGTCAGTGATACACTTTTCCTTCAGATAGGGTTTGTAAGTTCTCCAAAAGGGTAAAAGAAGGAAAATGTTTTTTCGCTTTTCTTCAAGCTGTGAAGAAAACTTCACCGGTCCTCCACATTGATGTGTTTCCAATCGTCTCATCCAAGAACCAACAATCTCCAACTATGAGATTGGATCTATGTGTGTTTTCCACCTTGTGAAAAAACTTACTAGATGCAAGGGACGAAAAAATGGATCATACCATGTGTTAAAAAATACTATGGGTCACTAATAAAGACAAGGTGACCAAATCAACTACTCAACTAACCAACTAATTAAAATGTAAAATGTTGATCTCACAAATATGAACTTTCTTCTTGTTGTATGTATAAAGGATCACTCCAACATTTTTCTTCAAGGAACTACACATCTATGGTCACCATAGTATTTTTCGTGACATGATTATACAACTTGTAATCCTTGTGATGTTCATTGTAACCAATGAAAATGCACCGATCACTCTTCTTATCTAGCTTTCTTCTAAGTTCATCAAGTACATGAGCAAATGCAACAGAACAAAAAACTCTTAGATGTGCAATACTCATCTTAGTGCCACTCCATGCTTCTTCATGCATCTTTTCCTGGACACTCACCATGGGTGATAGATTGAGAAATTAGACTGAGCATGCAACAAATTCATCCCAATAATAATCAGAAGGATTCTTGTGTGACATCATGCTACAAGCCATAATCATGATGGTTTGATTCTTTCGTTCAACACTTCCATTTTCTGCTTCTCTTTTAGTCTTTTGTTAAAATTTAACATGGTATCATAGCGTATGGCTTGTTCTGTTTCTTTTTGGTTTCGCTAATCCTTTTCACAAAGTGGAAAGCACGCCCAAATATCAGATTGGAGAATGTTCTTGAAGATGGAGCTACCAGAAGAGATTGAAGGAGTGAGAAATATGTTAACACCTTCTCCTTTGTTAAATTTCAACACATTGGAGTGAAATCATTCACCACCCAATAAGATTTCCATTTGGAAGTGTAGCATCATGTGAACAATCAATTAGGTAATGTGATCTAAGGGTTATAGGATCAATGCAATCTATAAATATGAATAAGAAGGGGTGAGGGTTCTCAATTTTTTTTGCTTCCATCAAGATTTGGTCAGTTGGTGAGTCCATGAATTTCATCAAACTATGTATTAGTAATTCATAGACTTCAATGTGTCAAATATATACCTTTTGGTGTATTCCGAACATATTACCATACGCTTATCTAGATACCATTAGTATTCAATTCAATTTCACAATAATAGCATATGTAGAATCACTGAAAGAAACACAATCACAAGATAGACATAGATTTATCCTGGGAAACCCTCTAGGGGTAGAAAACCCAACAAACCTTCCTCTATATAGATGTATCAAAAGTACAAATACAACCCCAAACAAGTGATCCTTATCCTCATAGATATCTCTCTCTCACTCTCTCCTATCCGCTATACACAAGTGAGTGTGTGTGTGTCCAAATGAGGAGCACACCTCTTCTAATTATACTTATCTTCCACTTGACTTTTTCCCTAACTAGTTCAGCCCCAACAAACTTACTGGGACAACTTTACCTATGAAGACACAAAACAATATAATATTATATTATGGAGGGTTCTATTGACCCGATTTACAATGGAGGTTTTACCTCATGACTCTATGATGACCAAATACAATAATAACATCACGACAGAGGAATAAAACATCTATGATAGATTACAGAAATAAAATACATTTACAATATTCTTCAAAGTTACAACATTTCAACACTCCCCCTTAATGAGAAGGGTATTCTACTGAAAAGAACAACATCAACAATGGGAGAAAGGAGAGAGAGCTTCTTTAACAACATCAAGGTGATACATCTATTTTTCATCGAAAGTTTTCTTCAATAACCATCAACAACTGGAACATATTCAACATCTTCGGTACTAGAGCATCATCTTCTACAACACCGAGTCTTCATCTTCGATCTTTGATCTTCATCTTCCACATCACTCGATCATCTAAAACAACACTTGACCTTTCGATAAGCAACAACATCATCTGCAGCAACACTTGATCTCTCGATCAACAACAACATCATATGCAACAACACTTGATCTCTCAATCAACAACAACATCATCTGCAATAACATAACATGAAACACACATGATCCAATTATGGGATGACTAACCCCTATCACTTTAGGACATAATTCCAAGGATGATGCAATCCTATCCACATCATGGAGACAAAAGTCTACAGATCACTTTAGCACTAATATCCAAGGATGATACTATCCCACCACATCATAGAGACAAACGTATGTGGATCACTTTAGGACTAATGTCCATGAACGATCCCACCACATCACGAAGACAAAATTATATGGATCACTTTAGGACTAATGTCCTGGGGTGATACAATCCCACCACAACATGGAGATAAAGGTTTGCGGATCACTTTAGGACTAAGGTCCAGGGATGATTCAATCCCACCACAACATGGAGACAAAGGTCTGTAGATCAATTTAGGACTAATATCCATGGATGATACAATCCCACCACAACATGGAGACAAAGGTCTATGGATCACTTTAGAACTAATGTCCAGGGATGATAAAATCCCACCACAACACAGAGGCAAAATTATGTGGATCACTATAGTACTAATTTCCAAGGAGGATACAATCCCACAACATCACTAAGACAAAAGTTTGCAGAACACTTTAGGACTAATGTTAAGGGATGATACAATCCCACTGCAATATCATCAACCACATCTCAGAGACAAAAAGTATGCAAATCATTTTAGGAATAATGTCGAGGGATGACATAGTCCTGCTACAACATCATCATTGATTCTCACCCTTTTGAGGAAGGTTTGCAACATCATCATCACTAATCCCCCTTTCGAGGAAGGCCTGAAACATCATCATCATTGCTCCAAATTTCGAGGAAGGTCCTTTAGAACCACACCAAGCTTGTCATGGAAGTATTCAAACTTTACTCAAGATATATTCTTAGTCAACACATCAACAACTTGCTCATCGCTACCTACATACTGGAGATTTATAGCTCCATTTTGTACCATATAGCGTATGTAAAAGTACCATATTTCTATGTGCTTAGACTTTTCATGGAACATTAGGTTCTCCTTCATCTTTATAAAACTCTATTTGTCACATAAAATCACCATGGTATCCAACTCCAGGTCAAATATACCTGACATCAACTTTCAAATCCATATGGCTTCACAACTAGCATAACAAGCTTCTATATACTCGACTTCATATTTGCTGAGAGAAACACTAGAATTCTTCCTGCTAAACCATTAGATCATGGAAAATCCAAGACAATAACATCCACCTGAAGTGCTCTTCCTGTTTGAGACACTTTCAACCCAATCTGCATCTGTATAAGCATACAATCTGTAGTGATGATCTCCAACATAGTATAGACCATATTCTATCATACCTTTTAGGTAACTCATCACATGCTTTGCAGCTACTAGGTGAACACATCTAGGTTTAACTAGACACTAACTCAGGGTGTTCACAACAAAGCATATATATGGCCTGGTATTTGCCAGATACATCAACAACCCAATAATCCGTTTGTACTGAGTCACATCCACTAACTCTAATGATTCATCACCTATCAACTTTAGGTTGGTATCCATGGGTGTGGCCATCGATTTACATTCCAACATATCAAATATTTATAAGATTTCCACAACATACTTTCCGTGGTTGAGAAATATTCCTTCTGGGCTCTGCCATACTTCCATACCTAGAAAATAGTGCATCAATCCAAGGTTTTTCATCTAAAATTATTCAGCAAGATTCATCTTGCACTCTATAATATGTTTCTCATTTCCTATCACAAATAAATCATCCACATGTAGCAATAATATGACAGGTTCATCATCCATAACCTTAAAGTAAAGGTTAGGGTCAGATTTACTTTTGGTAAACCCAAGCTCGTCGAAAAGATATATATCCTTCCATACCAACATCTAGGAGCTTGCTTCAATCCATACATAGATTTCTTCAACATGCATATGTGATTTCGTCTGTCTTCAACTTCACATACTTGTGGCTGTTCTATGTACACTTCTTCCTCAATAACACCATTCAGGAAGGTTGTTTTCACATCCATCTAGTGTAAACCCACTTCATCATGGATGCAAGTGCCATGTTGGTTCTAATGGAAGTGTACCTTGCTACTGGTGTGAATTTCTCTTCATAATCAATTCCCTTTTTCTGAGAGAATCATTTGGCCACAAACCTTGCTTTTTATTTCTCAATGCTTCTATCAGTTGCATGCTTTATCTTGTAGATCCACTTGGAAGATACCACACTTTTTCCTTCTGGTTTGGGAACTATATCCCAAACATCATTCTTCATTATTGATTGGTATTTTTTTGTCATTACGTTTACCCATTCTTTATTTTGTACAGCTTCTTTAAAACCAATAGTTTATTTATCTACAAGATCACACATCAAAGCTACATAATTGGAAACTGGCTTTGATCTCTTTCTCAATCTTGTGGATCCTTCTGGAGCTCCATACTACTCCGCTTCTTGTATAATTTCTCTTACACAAGAAGGATATCTCTTTTGTGATATACTCATAGTAGGAAGTTCTTGAGGTTCTAGCATATCATGGTCCTCTGATGATTCTTCTTCAAGGGAGGGTGCAACTTCTATATTTATGGGAGGTGCATCTTCTTCATATATTTCTTCACACTGGCACTTTTTGTATCTCTTGAGATCGTCTTATTCACCAAATGTGACATCTCTACTAATATCCATGTGATGAAATCCTGGAATGTATATTCTGAAGGTTTTGGAGACTTCACGATGTCCAACAAATATTCCCTTCTTTCCAGAATGATCCAACTTAGTTCTCTTTTATTTTGGTATGTGTACATATACCGGGAAACCAAATATATTGAGGTGGCTCACTTCATGATTCTTTTTTTGTGAACATTTATTCTAGAGTTTTGAATCCAAGAGAACTATGGGATAATCAATTATGTACATAAACTGTCGTTCTTGATGCTTTAGCCCAAAGATGCATTGGAATATCTTGATCATGTGTCATTGTCTTCACTGCTTCCATAATGGATTCTTGATATTGTTTCCTTTTGCACATCATTTGCAAGTTCCTTCGTGATCTATCTTCAAATATGGTAAACCTAACACTACTTTCCCAACATGGGGTAGTGCTTTGTAGTTGATGTGAGAAAGCCTCCTATGCCATAATTCACTTGGGCTAGTGGTCTCATGAACAAGGGTTGTTTCTGAATGTCCCTTGAGTTTATATAATTCTCCTTCTTCTTCACCAATGACAACTACATCTTCAATTGTTTTTCCTTTGGTCCACATAAGTACTTGTCCATATATAAATGCAACCTTTTATCCTTTATTATTTAATGTTGATATAGAAAGTAAGTTATTCTTCAAACCTGGTACATATAAGACTTCCTTCATCTTTATGGGGTAGAATCAAGCTTGTAGCTTGCTTCACCAATTCCTTTGATAGGATATTGATAGTCATCTCCTAATGATACCTTTTGAAGAGAGTTCTTCTCTATAAGTTTTGACAGAGATTTCTTTTGTCATGTCATGTCTTTAAAGCACCAACATGAAAAAGCCATGGATCTTCTCCATGTGTCACAGACCCAGACAATGTAGATAATAATACATACTAATCTGCATCTTCTTTTTGTTGCTTGTTTTCTTCAAGGTCCTTCTTCCTCTTCTTCTTCATCTTCACCTTCAGCTAGGTGTGCATGATGTCTTTTTTTTTCCTGTTCTTGTATTCTTCTTTCTTCAAAGGAAAATTTCTGGCAATGTGTCCTATCTTATTGCAATTGAAACATTGAAAGTTGGAGTAGTTTTTCCTCTGGTTGTTTCCTCTTGTCCTTTGGAAGTTCTCGGTAGGTTGAGACTCCTTGTGGATTTCCTTCTCGAAGCTATATTGAATTATTCCTCTTTTGGTATGGGTGTCTAGGGATTGATCATATTATTTAAGTAGAGCTTCTCTATTGGCTACTCTAGCCTCCTCTTGGATGCAATCTTCCCATACAATGTCAAACTTCATGCTTCCCTTTATGGCACACATAGTTTGAATGAATGAATCCCACGGTCTCGTGAGACCATTGAGAGAAGTCATAACTAACTCATCTTCATCAAGGGAGTCTCCAATGGCTTCTAGTTGCTCCTTGAACTGGGAGACCCTGTGAAGTAGTCTTGGATGGATTCTCCTTGGCTCATCATGGTACTCTTCAATTGAGATCTCAAATTCATATCTCTATTGGTGTTACTTCCTTCATACATTTTGGATAGGGAATCATACATATCCTTCAGGGTCTCTTTGGATGGCACTTGATGAATTGAGTGATCTTTGATAGAATCAACAATGATCCTTATTTCCCTAATAAGGTCCTTCTTGTGCTTCTCCTTAGTTTCATCCTCTTCAGGTTCTGCAACTTATCCTTTGATGTATTTGTCAAGATAATTATCCATAAGAATGATACCAATCTTATATTTCCATGCCCATAAATTCTCTATTCCTTCTAGCTTGTCCTCAAGCGTAGTTCTTGGCGCCATCTTGTCAAGGAGGTCACTAAAAAATGAAATTTCTCAAAATGAAAAACTGAACTTACTAGGAGACGCGCTTGACTGAGGTGAATTGACTGGTACACTTGGTTTCTGTATATTCCAAATCTTCACCTCTTAAAATTGACTTGCGATATTTTGATATGAAGTTTCTACAGTTTTCTGGTCCAAAGCCCACCTAGGGTTTGACTTTCTCAGAGATCTGTACCCATTGAAAAAATTCAATCTAGGGCTCAATATTTTCTCTTTAGGGAGGCACAACTTTCTATGCAATCAAATCTCCAAAATTCCAACTTTGACAGAAACCCTAATTTCTTACTAGAGGGAGAAGAGAGAGAGTTTTACCTTGTGAAATTTGTCCTATTCATGCTAGCTCTAATACCATCTTAAGATCCCATATGCTTATCTAGATATCATTAGTATTCAATTCAATTTCAAAACAATATAATATGCATGATCATTGAAAGAAATAAAATCACAAGATAGACACAGATTTATCCTGGGAAACCCTCTAGGTGAAGAAAACCTAGCAAAGCTTCCTCTATATAGATGTATCAAAAGTACAAAGACAAAACCCAAAACAGGTGCTCCTTCTCCTTGGATATATGTCTCTCTGTATCTCCTATGCGGTATACACACGTGAGTGTGTGTGTCCAAATGAGGCGCACACCTCTTCTTTATACTTAATCTTCCACTTGACTTTTTCCCTAACTAGGTCGGCCCCAACAAACTTATTGGGCCGAATTTACCAAGGAAGACACAAAACAATATAATATTATATTATGGAGGGTTTATTGACCCGACTTACAATGAAGGTTTTACCTCATGACTCTATGATGACCAAGTACAAAAATAACATCATGGAGGAGGAGTAAAACATCTCTGATAGATTACAACAATAAAATACCTTTAGAATATTCTTCGAAGTTACAATATTTCAACAAATTAATCTTATTAATATGTCTTGAAAATGTCTGCAACTGTTAACTTATTTTACCACACAGTAATAAATTTTCTTTTCATTTTACTTTTGGGACTATGACACACTACCTTGGAAACCCCACCTTTTACTTCAACCAAAAAACTTGCGACCAAAAATTACTACGACAGAGACTTACTGCAATAATAAATTCTATGACAAACTTCAAATTTGGTTGACACATTTTTTAGAAAATTTTAACCCAACACACTTTTACCTCAACAGACAACCACTTGAATTTGAAGGGATTTTACCACAATAGGATTTACTCGTGACACACTTTTGGTTGTGACCAACTTCCACTTTAACCAGACCACTTTTAGTTGAACTTTATAAAAAATAGATTTCTTAGTCTAAAGACTTATAATATGAAAAAAAAATTCACTGACCCGTGACTCATAATAAACCTCGACACAATATCATAGAATCAAAATATTAAGTAAGACTTGTGTGGAGCACTTTGCGGTTAAAAACTCTAACTTTTACGTGGTGAAATATTTGTGGATTCTTTATATCTTTCATAAGACGGTAAATGTAAACAACATTCACTTAAGTAAATATGGAGAAGATGTGCATCATAAATCAAACATGCATTCAACCATAAACGATGGATATATATATATATATATATAAATATATATTGTCGCGGCATAACAAATAACTATAGCCGCAATTACAAACTTGGAAATTTACAAGGAAATGTCACCTTTTATAGAGCTTTGGCTCTCAACACTTTCCAAAAACCAGAAGCTTGAGCTTCTCAAGCTCTTCTCATAGTTTTTCTTCTTCTCATTTTCTTCTTACTATATTCTTGTCTCTTTCCACTGCTTCGCACTCTTGCTCTATTCTCTATGTTTTTCATTTTTCTTCTTCTACAAATTCAATCACTAAAATTAGCTTCTCTTGGAAGCTATTGACTTACATTAAAGACTGTAATAACTTTATAGCTAACAACTTAACTTCATAAATTTAATTCAACTGCTTTATATATGAAGAGATGTGAACTTTTCATTGTGTCAAACATTCTGACAAAATATGAACTACTACATACTCTAACAAATTCGACTTAGAGGTGATGAGGATATGTGATTAATTAATATTTCCAACACCCCCCCTTAATTATGAGCAGATAGGAATGTTTAAAAAAAAATTTAAAAAATGTTTTAGAGATGAAACTTGCTTTGTTCATGACATAATTCACTGAGCAGAACTTCTCATTCCTAAATAAGTTAGTAGACACTGGAATGTATCCTTTTCCAATGGTTTTGTAAAGATGTATGCAAGCTAATCTTCAAACCCACAAAAATCTAAACAAATTTCTTTATTGTTCAATTCTATAACGAAATGATACCTTGTGTTAATGTTCTTGGTTCTCTTGTGAAACACATGGTTCTTTGACAATGCGATGGATGAACTGTTTCCCAGAAAATGGTTGTTAGTTCTTGCTAGTTCTGCAACAGGTCTCTTAAAATTCTCTACATCCAAAAAACTTGGCTTGTAGATATTATAGTTGCGACATACTTTGCTTCTGTTGAAGACAAATTTACAATGGGGTTTTTCTTCGAATCCCATGACACAACACTTGTACCAAAATGAAATGTATATCCATATGTTCTTTTCTTGTCATCTGTGATGCCTCCATTATCGCTGTCAGTGTATCCAATGAGTTTAAAATTTTTTGAGGTTGAATACATTATGCCAAGGTCCTTTGTGCAACTTACATACCTCAAAATTCTCTTACTTGCTTTCCAATGAGATTCTTTTGGTGACTACATGAATATTGATATCATACTCACACCATACATGATGTCTGGTCTTGTTGCAATTAAATACATAAGGCTTCCAACCAACCTTTTAAATGACATAGGATCTACTGTTGATCCATCATCATCCTTGCTCAATTTTAAACCTGTTGTTATTGGTATTGGGTTACCTTGCAATTAGACATATTAAATCTTCTTAAAACTGCACTTGCATACTTTGAATGTGATATGAATGTAACACTTTCATACTGTTGGACTTCAATTCCCATAAAAAACTTCATAAGCCCCAAATTAGTCATTTCAAATTCGCTTTCCATGACTGTTATAAAACTCTTTATTCCAAAATCACCAGTAAATATTAAATGATCTACATACACCAGACAATTAACATGTTACCTTGATCATTCACTTTGGTGTACAATGTTGTCTCACTTTCACTTCTATGAAATCCATTCTAGGTGAGGTTGGAATCAATGCGACTGCACCAAGCTCTAGGATCTTGCTTCAAACCATAGAGTTCCTTTTTCATCTTGTATACTTAGTTCTCTAGACCTAGAATTGCATAGCCTTGTGGTTGTTCAACCTACACTTCCTCCTCCAAATATCCATTCAAAAATGTCAATTTAACATCCATTTGATAAAGATGCCATTTGTTTTGTGCAAAAATAGTCAAAATTGTTCTAACTGTATCCATGCGTGTAACATGTGTAAAGTTTCATTGAATTCTATGCCGAGTTGTTGTGTGAACCCTCCTGCGACCATTCTTACCTTGTGCTTCTGCACATTTCCATCACCATCTTACTTGTCTTTGTAAATCCATTTGACACTGATTACATCTTTATCGTTTGGTACATATACCAGCTCCCATGTTTGATTATTCTCAATGCATTTGATTTCTTCATCCATGGCTTGTGCCCATACTTCATATTTGATAGCTTCCTAAAATGTTAGAGGATCGTCTATTTGAGAAAATAATGTAAAGAGAGATAATAAATTTGGTGTACCAATTTCATATATCTCACGTAGACTTCTAAGTCTTCACTGGGTTTGTTGATCTCGACATCGACGAACTTCTTGATGGAGTTTGTTGACCTCTTGGTGTGATTGTCAGCATATCTTGAGCCATGAATTGTGTCGACGTTCCTTTTGCTGAACCATGTTGTGGTGTCATGGGAGTCGACGGTGCTGTGACATTTTGACTTACATGTGGTATTTGAACCACTTCCTTTGTGATGTCATCATGCTCGACAGTTGACACAATCTTGACATTCTTCTTGACGGTTCCATCCCATGATTCATTCTCAACAAATTGAAAATTGCGACTGATGATTACTTTCCTTGCAACGGAGTCATATAACTTTTATGATTTTGTGTCTTCAAACTAGTAGCCAACAAAAATAAATTTATGTCCCTTATTGTCTAATTTCTTTCTTAGCTCATCTAAAATATGAGCATATGTGACACAACCAAATACTTTTAAATGAGAAACATACTGATTTATACCTGTCCATGCTTCTTGAGGGACTTTGTTCTTCACGCTCTTTGTCGGACACCGGTTCATAATATATACGGAAGTGGCAACTGCTTCAACCCAATATTTATTTGGCAAGTGCTTGGATGCCATCATGTTGCACACCATCTCCATAATGGTTATGTTCTTTCTCTTTGCAACACTATTCTACTAAGGTGTATACCGTGCAATGAATTGCTTGTGTATACCATGGGTCTTGCAAAATTTAGGAAGTCATTCGAGACATATTCACTACCTCTGTCCTTCCTTAATATTTTGATGTTGTAACTAATTTGTTTCTCCACGAGTGCCTTGAACTGCTGAAAACATCTAAATGCATCAAATTTATGTTTTAGAAAATATACCCATGTTTTTCTGATGAATTCCTCAATAAAAGTAAGAAAATAATTGCAGCTTCCCATGGATGATGTCTGCATTGGTCCACAAATATCTGAGTGCACAATCTCAAGTGTTGTGCATTCTCTGTATGACTTTTCAATTGGAAAACTCTCTCTATTCTGATTTCGAAAAATGCAGCCTTCACAAAATCTCTCTAGTTTGTCAATAAATGGAAATCCTTTCACCATATTAGTTTTTTGAAATAGCTTCAACCCACAAAAATTCATATGTCCAAATATGAACCTCTGATTGGAATGTTGCTTGAACTTTAGCATTGTCCTTTTCTTTATTGTCACAATGCTTGTTTGCTTCTGTGCTTTCTTCCTTGAATGTAGTTCCTATATTTTCCCTTCCTTTCATGCCTGGAACTATCCTCAAAGGAAACAAGCTATTTCTTGTCATTGGTACTTTTGCTATCAGTTGGTTCCTTAGACGCAAGTCTTTAATAACATAGTGATTGTCCTCCATATAGACTCTATAACCTTTTTGTATCATATGTCCAATGCTCAAAAAATTGTTTTTTAGACCTTCACCATGACAAACATCATGCATAATATTTCACTACCCTTGTTTGGTTAGAATACCAATGGTGCCCTTTCCCAAAACAGTGACTTGGAGATTATTTCCAAGCGTGACATCAGTTTGAATTGAGTTATCTAGTTTGGAAAACAAATTTAAATTACCAGTCATATGATTGTTGCAACCTGAATCTAAATACCATATGTCACATGGAATTTCTTGGACATCATTGTATTAAATTGGGGATGACCATGCCAACAACATTGTGCTCAACGAAGTGTTGGTGTTTCTCGACTAGTTTTGGATTTTCCTTCCTTGGTCATATTGCTTCTTCCTGCATTGATATGCATAATGACCAAAATTCTTGCAATAATGAAATTGAATTTTTGACTTATCAAACCTATGACCACTTGCCTGATTGGGGTTTTGAGTTTTTCCTCTACCAATGACATTCACAAGATTGTTGCTTCATCCTCCTCTGGAAAAAATTCTTCCTCTACCTCTTGAATTAGATCTCCCCCTACCTCTTCTACAACATATGGATGATTGTGTTGTGAATGTACCTTCTAATGATGTATTTTATCTACTAGTTCTGTGTTCATGATTGATGAGTGAGGCTTGTAGCTCATCAATGGTAAACTATGGCATGCCTTTGTTTTATTCCAAGGTCATAACCAAGGATTAAAATTTTAGGGGAAGACCTCTATGAACGTTTTCAACGACCCTTTTGTCTTCTATATTTTCTCCATGAGATTTTAGTTGATTTATCAATCCAATAACGCAAGTATAGAATGAGTCCACTGAATCTGTGTCTTTCATTGATAGAGATTCAAAATCTTTTCTAAGAATCTGCAACTCAGAAGTCTTTACCTTGTCCAAGCCTTGATATGTGGTTTCCTATGTATCCCATGACACTTTAGCGGTCTTTGTTGTTGCTTCTACTCTTGGGAGTATGCTTTCATGCATGGATTGGTGTATGTAGAATACAGCCTTTCCATATATCTTCCTTTGTTCCCTCAGGGCATCCTTCTCAGCATGCGTGAGATTATTATATGCCACTTGATTTGCTGGTTCTCTATATCCATTTTGGACTATCTCCCATACATCTTGATTTATGAACAAATCCTTCATTGTTAGAGACCAATACTCCTCCCATACATCTTGACCTATGAACAAATCCTTCATTGTTGGAGACCAATACTCATAATTCTTTAGCGAGAAAGTTGGAGTTTGTAAGCTTGACATATGTGCACCAAAAGTGGAAGTCATTTTTATTTTTATTTTTCCTTAGAAAAATTACATTTTCTCTTTTTCATAAAAGGTTTTCTACCGTTGTTTTGTCCCAACATAACAAAGAACTATAGCCGCAATTACAAACTTGAAAATTTACAAGGATGTTTCACCTTTTACAGAGCTTCAGCTCTCAACAATTTCCAAAACACAGAATCTTGAGCTTCTAGAACTCTTCTCAGAAATTTTTTTCTTCTCCTTTTCTTCTTACTCTATTCTTCTCTCTTTCCACCGCTTATCACTCTTACTCTCTTCTCTTTGTTTTTCATTTTTCTTCTTTTACATATTCTAAGTTACCTTTTCTCCTTTTCTCTTTCCGCTCAAACATGTTTTTACGATTTATGCCAACTTGTTTCTTGGAGTCACTTTAGTAGTAATCGACAACAAAACAAGTGCACAATAGAAACAGGTATACAATGTATTTTATTTTTAATTTTCTACATTAGTACTTATTTTTTCATGTTATGTTTTCGAACTTCTCACAATTTTTCATGCAGGATTCATACTAAGAATTTGCAGATTCGTAGACGATCAATTATAATGCTGACATGATTTTTCAAGAATCACAAATTTTATTCCAGAGAAACATACTTTATTGACAGCTTGAAGGAGTTGTTTCTCATCACACATATCATGACGTTTGTTGTTACACAACCACCTTTCATGAAATCATTTGCATCATGCATTGTTTATCCATATTTATCCTTCATAGCACCTTCATCATCCATGTCTTGAAGTCCACTTTCCATCACCTTATTCATCATGACTTCACACACACCTATGTTTCTGAGTTGCATACATCCCTTTATTTTTTTTCCTTCTTTTTCCATTTAGTTTTCCTTCTGAATAAAACCAGCTCCCTTTCCATGACTACATAGCCTTTCCATATCCACTGCTTGACTGTGAGATATTTTCACTTATAGTCCTTCCAATAATTTTGTACCAACTCACGTTCACTGATGTGAGATTCCTTAAGGCCCACCTTTCAACAAGTCTTGCTCCATCAACCTTAACACGTTATCTGGGATATAGACTAGAGTTCATTTTGAGTACCTAGAGGCTTGCATGCCTTAATGGCAAGTTCTATCACTAACAATCATGGGAATTCATCAATGTCCCTTGATCGTCAAATATTGCAAGTGGCTTGAAATCAACACATCTATTCGCACTTCGCAAGATGTACTCGAGTACCTTAGCACTCATTGACATCACAGGTGAGCTACCTCGCATTGGTTAACGACATTCATCAATGGCCGGTAATCCATTGGTTTCTCTTCATGCTCGACCTCGACACATACATTCGCATGATTAGAACTGTACTGTTGGGTTTTGTAGTGGGTGAAGACTTTACATTCTTTATCATGACTCCATTAGCAGTTACAGAAGCATGACTTCAGATCTATGAGAGCACCATAGTTCCACTTTCCGCCTTCCACATTTTCCATTATTTATCATAAGCAGTTCAGATTCCTCCACTTCACATCCCATTAGTTCCAGCAGTAACAGCCGCATTAGCATTTATAGTTACATTTTTATGATCGTGCAGCAATGACACCTTCCACGATCCAGCAGTAGATGCATTCCTATTGCATCACTCATCTATTTTTTGGGTAAGTGGAGGTATGTTGTTTTCTAATTTTTAATCATGCAATTCCTTACATGCTAGCAATGAATAATTTGGAAAACTCCCTCAGCATGCTCCATTTCCTTTTTTTTCTTCCGCAACCCATGCATGGTTGCATGAGGACATGAAACCAGATCAGTTGTGGAGGGGGAACTATATTCAATACATATTCACTATTATCATTCCATTTTTTTCACTACCATCACTCCATTTTTTCATCTCATTTACCATTCACCAACATTTCTTTTCGAACAACACTTTGCCGCACTTTGCTTCATAAGCATTGATATACATCATGGCATGATTCATAAAGATAAAATGATTTTCTTATGCATAGTGATGTTTTCTATGCACATTGATAGCTTATCATTTTCAGTGAGTGTATGGTTAAATTATTACTGTAGCTAGAAAACAGATAACGAAATGAATTGTGTCAACACAAGAATCAACATTTATTTGTATTTATGGTTGCCACACAAGAATCAACCATAACAAAATGTCAGTTTTCACTCTCACACCCTAGAAACATTCATTGT
This sequence comes from Pseudotsuga menziesii, assembly GCA_001517045.1. Classification (NCBI taxonomy): domain Eukaryota; kingdom Viridiplantae; phylum Streptophyta; class Pinopsida; order Pinales; family Pinaceae; genus Pseudotsuga; species Pseudotsuga menziesii. The sequence goes on along the minus strand of LPNX010957836.1, from coordinate 236,267 downwards.
TAAAAAGACATTATCAATCAAATCCATAGTTCAGGTGCCAAAAGTTCTCAAGAAGATCCATGCAATGTTGCATGAGAACATGCAACAAGTTCAGTTGGGGACGATGTTGATACTCAGAAATGCCACATTTTCATCCGATTTAACCTTTGGCTATTCTTCACATTTCATTGTCCCATTAACCTTTCACTATACCATTTCCATACATATATTTGGGTTTCACCTTATTATTTTCCACTTTATTTATTTTAGTATTATGAGTGAATTTATGATTAAAAATTAGAAATTAACATGTTTTTCACTAATATCTCAAGTATGGATGAGCTTTGTAATGTGTAGAAATATGTAAAGGATTAATTCAAAGAAAAGACTTCTCGAATATCTCCTCCACCATTTCAAGGAGATAGGTATTCAAAGAATATTCCAAGGAGAAGATCATGGAGATTTGGTTGGCATATTCTTCATTTGGGGAAAGATTAAGGGAATATTAGTCTCGGATTGTAAAAGTTAGTCTTAACTTTGTAATTTGGAGAAGGGGATTCTTAGCCTTTGTTCATAATGATTTCATGCTTTGTCATCGATTCTTGTGACATAAATTAAGATTGCTTTATTGTTAATGTGAGTTCACCTATGTTGTCTCGTTTCTCTTCATATGTTGTCTTTCTTTTATGCAATTTACTTTCAGCCGCATGTTTCAGTTTTCAGCATTAGATTAGCAGTTGTGTGTTTAACTCAAGGGCGGATTAGATTAGCAATTAGAAGTAAAAAGGGGGGGTTAGATTAGCTTAATTCAACTTCAATCATGCATATAGTTTGTGTGTGCTTCATAATCCCACAAACCTCGGATTGACAAATTAAATAGTTGGGCAAATACTACAATGGAATTAAACGACAATATTTCTGCCTAACAATAGGACTGTGTGAGAGAAGATGAACTGCTACACACTATGAGAAAATTGGCTTAGAAGTGATAGGATCTGCTATTAATTAATGTTTCCAACAATATGGTTGCTAATAATGGACCATCTGATCCATCAACCTCGCTACAAGATTTTGATCATCATCTAGAAGGATAGAGATGCAAGCCTTAATACAATGTTCATAAAATCTCAAGGACATCGACATGGTGTGATGTATAACTACTTAGAAATGAGAGAGGAGACATTATGACACACAAACTATAAATCTATTATATTAAACTATATTTTACAATACATGTAGACTCCAATATATAAAGTCTAGAGATGACTAACAGATGCTAAATATAGCTGATAGAGGTTGATACAATACACCAAACTAGGATAGAATCTCTCATCTATCAACAACTCACAACAAGATAAATTCTAACTTCGAATTTATTTGCAGAGTAGTCTTCATCTTCATGCGGCGTTCATCACTTTGAACTTCTTCGGTACCTTTCTGTTGACGTCCATATAAAAAGAAAACCATCTATTGGAGTACATGGGTCCTAAGCCGCTATACCGGCCATTTCTCTAGGAATTCTTTTCAGCTACATGGTTCATTAATGTCAAACATAAATATTCATTCATACTATGAGAAAGTTTCATCTCGACTTACCCTTCACATTAAGCTAGAGCTTGATCCACATCCACTCTATGTATAAGAGGGAAAATACCATGAGATTCTGCACCATATGTATGCCTAAACATCTGAACAGGTCTTATAACAACCCATGGAAATCAACTTGCCAATGGCTAAGTTTTACAACTTGGGAAAAAAAAAAAAAACTTTTATAACATGTCGGTACAACTCAACATGCACCCGTACAATAAACATGTCAAACCCATTACATTTAACCATTTCATCTTTGACCAAGACAAAGATAATCTTTTAAAGACCATTAACTGAATCCACAATACTACTCAAGCCTTGAAATAGATATCTATAACCAGACTTGTCAAATCTTACCCACATATGGTCATAATTACGCAAATCAACCCACATATGGCTTCTCTCCCATTCGTGGGCTCCAACAGGTGCTAGCACCGATATCTGTATACCAGAGATTCATCGCAGGGCTACCAATGAAGTGATCGTTGACCATATCTTCACGCAGATTGCAAACTGCGCACACAGAGGAAGATAGTATCCACTCTGGCATTCTCCTTCGGCAACTTCATCGCATGAATGTCCTTTGGGACTGCAATTCCCTCTTCCTTTAGTAGCTTCACATGAAAATGTATTTGTGTCCTCTATGCACAGCAAGTGCGAAATCCTCATGCCCATGCCTTCCACGGGATTCAACGCCATTGTCCTCCCTTCACATAGCTCTTTGATGCTCCATTTCAAAGAATTGAGTTTCAATCTAATAACACACTGACCACCGCTCCTTCACTTAATCAACACCTCGATTTTAACACTGGAAACAGTGCAGAATCCAATTTATGATAATGGTTTCTATAGTCTCTTCATACTGGGCCAATTTCCCCTTTCAAGTAGATTGTGTCTCTGCTAAACAATGCCTATTCCAGGCTCAAAGCGACGGCTCCAATTTTCTCCACAGTCTGTCCTTCTCTTTCCAGCTCGTTAGCCGTGCCAACCCTAGACTCGGCACACCTGGGTGACACACACAGCTTTGATCTACGTCCTGATAATTTTTAGATCTCGGTCACTTTTCAACAGCAACAACGACAAGGTTCTGCAGCAATTTCCAACAACAACAACGTCTCTCTTCAACAACTTTATATTCTTTCACGCAAGTTGGAAGCATTAACACGACAGAGAGGAATTGGACAGTGATCGATGGCTTCTTCGCACAGCTACGGCAGCGATTTTCAAAGCATTACAGGAAGCAATAGAGAGGTAGCGTCTCTTGAAGCTACTCAGCATTTAGATCACCCTTCAACAATGACAATGAATGGGAAGTGATCTAAGAAAAATGGCGGTTGGGCAACGTTCTCTCCTTCAGCGTGTTGGCAGCCAACTCCTACAACACTTCTCCAGCGATTTGGGTAGCCATATATTCTTTCACGCAGCGTACAGGGAGTTCGCCTCACTCTTCACAATTCGACTCGGCTCTCTCCAATTTGGCGAGACAACGATGCCCAACAAAAGTCATGTTTTTTGCACTTAACAATTATGGCCCCTTATGACAGCTGCGACAACAATTCCCTTATATCATCAACAATCTCCAATCATACTGCAACATTCAATGCAGGCAGCAGGGTGATTCTCTCTCACGTAGATGGATGGCAATTCCTACCAGATCCTCACTCAAACAACAAACACAAAATAGAAGTGCTCCTCTCTCATAGTCATGAGCACTCTGGTGAGGAGTCATGCTGAGCTTAGGTCTAATGCCAACTTAGAAATGAGAGAGGAGAAATTATGACACACAAACTATAAATCTATTATATTAAACTATATTTTAAGATATACGGAGACTCTAATAGAGAGATGACTAAGACATGCTACATGCTAAATAGAGGTGGAGATAATATCTCAACAATAAGTCAAACTAGGAAAGAATCTCTCATCAATCAACAACTCTCAACAAGATAAACATTAACTCTAACATTGAGCTTCTAAAACTCTGATGAGACTTTTTCTTCTTTTCCTTTTCTTCTTACTCTATTCTTCTCTCTTTCCACAGCTTCTCACTCTTACCCTCTTCTCTATGTTTTTCATTTTTCTTCTTTTACCTATTCTGTAAGACAATGTAAGAGAAGCTGAACGGCTACAGACTATGAGAAAATCTGCTTAGAAGTGAGAGGATCTGCTATTAATTAATGTTTCCAACAATATGGTTGCTAATAATGGACCATCTGATCCATCAACCTCGCTACAAGATTTTGATCATCATCTGGAAGGATAGAGATGCAGGCCTTAATACAATGTTCATGAAAGCTTAAGGACATCAACATGGTGTGATGTATAACTACTTAGAAATGAAAGAGGATACATTATGATCTATAACTGTGCGATGTAAATTGTTTTGCTACCCAGTTGAATGGACTGTATATCTGAATGGCGTGTATATCTGAATGGCGTGGACCATCCTTTAGTTGTCATTTCCACTTTCATTACAACAACAATTTTGGACTTTGTGAAATGACCAGGGAGCAACGAACATGCCACTGCGAAAAATATGTATATAAAAACGAAAAGGATATGTGGAATCAATATTCTGTCGTAAGTCTTTTTGTAACAAAGCGTGCCTTTCGGTGCCCTTCCTGAATAATTGACTTCCGTGTCTTTTCGGCTCTTTGCCACCCATTCAAGTTTGTCATTATTTGACCTACTTGAATAATTCACTTTCGTGTCTTTTTGGTTTTTGCCACCCATTCAAGTTTATCATTATTTGAGATTTTTTTTTTTTCCTTCACTTACACAACACTTGCTAGTCAGTCTACACCCCTGACACTGACACCCCTGCAGGGATGTAGGCCATTATTTGAGATTGTTAAAAAGAGAAAAACAGAATATAATATTCTCCAAAGCCTCACTAAGGCTGTAATATCACGAGAAATCCTATATAAATCATTCCGGGTCAATGGCGATACAAAAATATACCCTCTCAATTTCTATGCTTAAATTGGCTGGTGTCTGTACATAGAAGTCTATTTCTGAGAATGGAGAACCAAATGACTGCCACTAATTATCCTCCTCTCTATGAAAAAATTGTAGAGAAGCCCAAACTATATCGATCCTATGCTTGCCTTCACTTGGTACTTATGCTATCTTTCCTGGGCCATCGTCTATTAAATCCCCTTGATGAATCTTATAGAATTTGGATTCTAGCCTTTGCCTGCGAGATATGGTTTACTTTCCAATGGATTCTTGTTTGCAACATTAGATGGCTGTTAGTTGACTATAAAACATACCCAGAGAGACTTGCACACAGGTGAATAGCATAAGCACGATGTGTTTGATATACTTGTAGCAGACAGTTTCAGTTTTTCTTTTACTATATCCTATAATATGGATTGTTTACGGGTGTTTTTTTCTTTTATGTTACAGATATAGTGGAGAATCTGCTTCAAAGCTTCCTTCTGTAGATATAATTATCACTACGGCAGATCCTGTCAAGGAGCCTGCTATAATCACTGCCAACACAGTTCTTTCTGTACTTGCGATCGATTATCCAGTACAAAAATTTGCATGCTATATCTCAGACGATGGTGCTTCTCCCATCACTTTCTACTCTCTGGTAGAAACTCTAGGATTTGCCAAAAGATGGGTACCGTTCTGCAAGAAGTTCGATATAGAGACGAGGGCGCCATTTATGTATTTCTCCAAACAAAATCTCGAGCATAGCAAGAAACTGGATCCGAATTTTCTCAGAGAATGGCAGGAGATGAAGGTGTTCTCTGATGCTCATGCCAGGGGTAAATGGTAAATTTGTCCATTAAATTATGAAGTGTTTTAACATTAATTTTGAATACTTTTTAGGATGAATATGAGGGTTTGAAGAGGAGGATAAGGAAAGCATTTGAGACACAGGAAGTCCCATTAGACTCCATATGTCAGGATGGCACTGATGGTTTCGCTCATAGAAGTTCAGACGTTCGAAACCACTCGAGTGTGGTCAAGGTGATGAAATTTATCTTATTTAATTTCTTTCTGTTAGCATGATATGTACCTCACTCTCATCTCTTCCTCCTTGTGTTAATATTTTCCATATTTCTGTGTCCAAAACATATTGACATATTGAAAAACAATTTGTGTTTTCCTCATTTTCATGGAAGCTTCTATACAGGTTCTCTATGAAAACAATGGAGCTGAAGGAGATATTCTTCCTCATGTAGTGTACGTTGCTAGAGAAAAACGCCCCAAAATGGATCACCATTACAAAGCTGGTGCAATGAATGTTATGGTAACAAATTTGTCATAACCCTATTATTTCTATGAAGTACAGAAAGGGATAAAAAAACGAGCTTCTGTGAAATAAAAAGGGACAAATATTGTGTGTAAATCTCCCCGTAGAGCCCTTCTCCTTTCTGAATGCAATTTCTTCAAAGTCTTTGGTTTTGATTATTGAAGTCAATATAATTTAATTTGAATGTATACGGGTAGCCCTTCTCCTTTTTGAATGCAATTTCTTCAAAGTCTTTGGTTTTGATTATTGAAGTCAATATAATTTAATTTGAATGTATACGGGTAACGACATTGATTTTTCTTTCAGGCAAGAGTGTCCGGAGTGATGACAAACTCACCTTTCATACTCAATCTGGACTGCGATATGTTTGTGAAGAATTCCAAGGCCATTTACCAAGCTATGTGTTTTTGTCTAGATTGTAAGTTTGAAAGAGAGTGTGGCTTTGTACAATTTCCACAGCTATTCTATAAAAGTGTCAAGGATGACTCGCTGGGAAACCAGATGAAAATGCTTCGCGTAAGTATCAGTTCATGCACAACATTATATGTCCTTATATGTTTTTCAGTAAAATCTAGGCATAATTGTATATCTGTTTTTAACATATTTAATCTTTCTCAACGTTTGTATTTGTACTTAAAAAATAAACTAGTATATTCATATAGTTTGTGGCTGGATTATATAGATAAGAATCAAATAGTTAAGAGATAGTTATGAAGTGGAAGACAGTTTGAAATTGTTTGAAATTGTTTTTATTAGTTATTTTCTTTTAATTAAACTGGTTCAACTGTCATTTATCCATTTCTAACTACATGTTATCACAGACATTCTTCATGTTATCTATTTATCAACTATCAGTTATTTTTTATATTATTTTTCTTTTTATCTCACATTATTGATAGGTATTCTGTCTACAGACATTATTCATAGGAATGAATGCACTCCAAGGACCCATTTATTCTGGAACATGCTGTTTCCATCGAAGGAAAGCTTTATATGGAGTACCACCAGTTGCAGACCAATATAATAACAAAGATGTAAGAGAATTGCATAACCATGTAACAGGTAAGAATTCTTAGACTGGTTGTCTGTGTCACTTGTTTCAGTGAGTATGTACAATTTGTTGGTTTGACCACTTCGACAACTTGTAGGTTTGGTTTGGTTTTAGTAGGAATTTACAAACGATATTTTTTAGTCTAAAAGAGTTAAGAAATTACAAATGTTTTTCACCCACTAGTAATAGGGAGTAAAAACGGACACAACAACAATTCTCTCGCTCTCTCTACTTCTCTATTGTGTCTAATTAAATTTACAATCTTCTTCTATTTATATGTAAACTAGAATTTGCTTCTCAGTGAATCAAACTTGCTATTAATGGTTGTAATAACTATCTACCTCCAAACCTGAAATGATATGAAGCTGAGCTCCTATACTGATCTGCAAGTAATTAATATTTCCAACATAAATAATGTTTTACTGCCTAATATACCCTATCCCTAATATAACCCTATCCGAGTCTTAATAGAACTATCTATGCCCCAATCCGTCTTGAAATTGAAATGAAAAATCATCTCGTAGTCTTGATTATGATAGAATGTTGCCAGGCAATAACATATGTTCGTTATGGTTTTTGGGCAGTGTTTCATGATTTAAAAGCATCTTCCTGGTCTTTCGAGGCTCTTTCAAATATATTTGGGCCATCTTCTGCCCTTGCAGCATCTGCTGAGACAATTATGAGAGATACCCAGTACGGTATCCGTTCTTCTCCTTCATCGGCTAGAGATGAGGCCTTGAACGTTGCTAGCTGCTGCTATGAAACCGACACAGTCTGGGGTAAAGAGGTATGAAGCCTACCTTGCTTGATTTAACTTATATTTTCAAAAACGAGAAACAGAACAAGAAACAACAACAGTACAGGAAACGGAATTTGGAAGTTTCCCATACAAGAAACGGGGACAGAAACAAACATAAAACTTTTCCAAAAATCAATAAGCATACTGAACTGTTAACAAATTTTCAAAAAATTAGAAGTTTAAAGAAGTCTTTTCGTTTTTATCACGTGACTGAGGACTATGTAAATTGTCAAAATTACAACTGCAAGACTTGAAAAGATCTAACTAACAATTTGCAACTGCGAGGCTTAAAATGATCTAACTAAAACTATATACATTTGTATTGTTAACATATTTACCATAAAAAAATAAAAATTAAAGGGATGAAGAAGTTCATAAAATTTCAATGAAACATTGTTTTCAAACCGGATTATATTTATAAACATCCAAGCAAGAACTGTGTAGATTGTTAAAATTGTAACTACAAAATTTGAATTGTTAAAACATGTCTTAAAAATCTTCTAATGGATATGCATATTTTGAAATAAACATAAAGCACATTCCAGATGTGATGAACTCTCTTTTATGGTAAGATTAAAACTGTAAAATTCATGAAACTCAGGTCAAAATCCAGAAACGTCAAAGAAAAGACCATCGTTTCTTAAGGAACGGCCGTAGAAAACAACGTAGTCCCGTTTGAATTTCTGGACCGTCTTTTGAAAGAAACCATTGGCTTCGTCTCGTTTCTAGTAACAGATGATTTAATTGGTGTCATTCAAAGATGCAAAACTGACATTCAAACAGATCTAACTGCCACCTCAAGTTGTAAAACATCTTAACTTTGCACCTTGTATTCAATATACTTAGTGTACCATGCAGATTCAATCGAAATAAGAGTCTTATAACTACCTTAACCCAGCACCAGCCCCAGTTACCAGGCCCAGTTTTGCTTGTAAAATGTTCATGATAGTCAGACCCCAAGTTCTGAAGCACCTCTTAGTATAATATCCTTGCACCTTCTATTCAATATACCTTGATTCACTGCAAATAAGAGTTTTATAACTACCCTATCCCAGCACCAGTTTTCTGGTAGAATGTACATGGCAGTAACACCGAAATGATGTCTCCTTTAAAGAAAAATTGATCTTTGTTGTGGAATGAGTATCAAATATCTAAATCATCTACCCCACACAGAAGCCCTAATCTCAATAAGTCTAGGAATTAAACCCCTAACCTCTAGGCTTGTCAACTAAAACCAACCAACTGAACTAGTCTAGGAATTAAACCGCTGAACTGTAGGCTGGTCAACCAAAACCAACCAACTGAGCTAGCTGCTAACTCTAAATAAGTTACTTATTATTTGTTAGACCTTTCCCTACTATGTATAATTGTATGCTTAATTGTTAGACCTTTCCCTACTATGTACCATCTAGTAGGAATTTGGGACAGTAAAATCTTCTCTTCCCGGGTTTCCAAGTTTTCTTCTCCCTTTCCATACCTTGTACAAATATTGAATAAACAAATTGCTGTAGCAAAATAACTTATTTTTGTACTGTCCTTTGCAGGTGGGGTGGATGTATGGATCCACAGTTGAGGATATTAAGACTGGGTTAAAAATCCATTGCCTGGGTTGGCATTCTGTATTCTGCATACCTGAGCAACCGTCCTTCATGGGAACTGCACCAGCAAATGTTCCAGACAGTCTTGTGCAGATGAAGAGATGGATTACTGGGTGGCTTGAAATATTCGTAAGTAAGTTATGCCCCTTGCTGGGGGTACACAGAAACATCATGGTACGCCAGAGGATGATGTATACTTATTGCAGTCTCTTGGGAATCTCGTCACTGGCAACGTTCTGCTATGCAATATTGCCAGCTTTCTCTCTGTTAAGTGGCAAATCATTCTTGCCCGGGGTAAGACCAGTGACTTCAACTAGCTAAGCATCCATTCAATATATGAGTTCATGCTTTGTCGATTTCTGTGATCCTAAGGTTCACAAATTCTTTATATTGCAGATTTCGAAGCCTGCCTTCGCAATTGCAGTTGCACTGTTAATTTCAAGCTATGGCTTTAATCTGTGGGAATTTCTTCACTTTGGTGGCTCTATGAGAGAATGGTGGAGTGATCAAAGGATGTGGCTGATCCAGTACTCATCTCCATATTTATTTGCCAGTTTCGACGTTTTGATGAAATTATTAGGAGTATCTGATACAGTTTTCGTGGTAACCTCCAAGGGATCTGGTGACGAGGATGATTGTGGTGAGGGTGACTTCACATTTGATTCATCTTCTTTATTCATTCCACCAACCACACTTCTATTTATAAACTTGGTAGCCATTGTTTCTCGATCTGTAATTATTATGGCAGGCAGATATGATATATTTAGAGACAAGCTATTTGCAGAGTACTTTTGCAGTGTTTGGGTAGTGATGAATCTGTGGCCATTTGTCAAAGGACTGGTGAGAAAGGGGAAGCACGGAATCCCTTGGAGCGTGGTTATAAAATCAGCTTCTTTGGCTTGCCTTTTCTGCAGTAGTACTTACTTGAAAGTGCTATAGCCCTGAAGAATGGACAAAATCTTATGTAGGTTAGTCGGAAAATTAGGCATGGAACAAAATCCATTAGAGACAGTTTCCAACAAATCGGTTATGTATACTAAGTGATTGGGTAAATTCAAATCGGTTATGTATACTAAGTGATTGGGTAAACTCAAGGATGATTTAAGTTATTGGAGAAAGTGGACAATTCCTACAGGGAAGAAACTATGAACTACGCGCTGGCTCACAGGATGATTTTGGATTAAATTTGGGTTATGTGATTATAAACAATAATGACAAACTATGGTAAATCAGAGTCAACCATAGTTTAATGTGGTTATTTATAATCAAATAAAATTAAATATGCTTAATTATAAACAAATATAGTTAGCCAAGTTTAACGATGTCTATTTTATCAACTATAGTTAAACATGTTTAATCAAAATCAAACATTCTTAACTTTATGGCAGTCATGGTCAACTAAATGTCAAGTATAGGTACCCAGTAGCCCAACCACTTAACTTTAGTTCTCCACGTGTAGTTTTAGTTTATGTTGTCTATGCCTCAACTACTACTTGTTGTCACCAACCTTCTTCTAGTTAAATGGATTGTGTGCCAAGTTATCTATGCATCAAGTATGATTTATCCATTTTTTTCTAGCATAAAAAAAGTTGTAAGTTTTTTATTCATAGAATCAAAAAGTACGTCTCCCATACATCATCTCTCACCAGAGGGGTATATAGGTACATCAAAATCCTCCCAACCAAAATTCATAAATTACGAAAAATAAGCTTTTCACCATAACAAATGGTGTTATTCATAAAAAACATATCTACCTCAAAACAAGACTATCAACATAAAACTTTGGCAAAAAGTAATAACAAAGATGAAGATATTCATCCATCATGCTTGAACATCTTCAAACTCAAAAAAGTAGATCAAGCCATTATCAACCAAAATTCCTTAAGGCATCTTCCCATAGGAGAAGACCTTCCTCAGTATTAAGTGTCACTTTAGAAAGAGCGTCTGCATCTTTGATTTGCTCTCTATAACTATGATTAATGTTTAGATCATGAAAGTGAGCCAAAAGTGTATTTGTCTTGCAACAACATTGTTCAAGAGAGATAACTTATAATGTCCATATCTTATTTTCCTAGTTAACAAATACTAGTGAATCCCCAAAAATATTTTTAGTATCGATTCCCATAATAGTAGCAAATTTAACTAAACACCATAGTGCTAAAAGTTCAGCTTTTGTGTTTGTTCTCCAACAACAATTTAGTTTGACTTTGAAATTATGTGTTTGTTTTCCAACAACAATTTAGTTTGAGTTTGAAATTATGTTCATCATTTATCATGAGCAAATATAGAGAACCACATATACAATCTTGAGCCACACCATCAAAGAAACTAATAGCCACAAATGTGTCTCAAAGTTCCTTTGCAACTGTTTATTTTCAATAACCACTTCATATTCTTTAGAATTATTAATATTTCTCAGGGATCTGACTACAAGATTTATAGGCTTACCTTAAAAAAGAAGTAAGTTCCTAGGCTTCCGTATATCCTAGGAAATCAATGTTGGGAGAAGTCTATGTTATAAGTTATTCTTGTACCATCTCAGGAAATTGTCTTAAGGGCGGGTGCAAGCTAATGCTGGTAACTTATAATGCATTCGTTGCAATGGAATTCTGGAAAAATATAAATATGAATGTAAAAATCAATATTAGAGGTACCTACACAACTTTTTGGAATATGGCGTAACAATATGAAACATAGACAACCGGATTACCTTCCGGAATATATAACTTGTATTTATGGAAACTAAGTATAAATCCCAAAAAATGAAGTTCTTCTAAGGTTGGTATGTTATTTTTTTCCCAAAAAATAATGAATATGTTTGTGTTGGTCCACGCGTTTGGTATGCAAATAGTGGAATTTTGTGAAAAAAATTATATAGAATAGTAAATAACAGGTGTGTTTAGTGCATCATTATTTTTACACACACACACACACATATATATATATATATAATTATCAAATTCAGTGACACTCTAAAGTGACAAGGTCGAGCATTGGTCCACGACATATTGGTCTTAATATAGTCAATGAACGATATATTTTTTAAGGATGTAGATCTTTGTGTCTTCTTATGCGGGTTCTTTTCCGTTTTCTAAATAGGTGAGCCAATCAAAAGTTATAGCCGAAGCAAATAACCTACCTTTTGTGTTAGATTGACGTTGGTCCATTTAAAATTAAATAAAAAATAGAAAAAGATAATAGATTTAAATAAAAATTACATATTCAAAATTTACACACAGAGTTACACAAGTGTGTGAATTTTCATTAGCAATGGACAAGCGTGGCATATGCAAAATCATGCATGAACTAGGAGAAGTGGTACAAAACATGTTTTCTATCATAATACAGTCCAAACCAGTTGGTTTGGCAACCCGAACCTAAAACCAAAGTAGCCAAATCATCCACCACGTAGGTTGGACAAAATGTGCCCGCCAAAATTCAAAACTTAAAGCAGCACGTACTCACTACAAACACGTGTGCACGTAATTTAAAAAATTAACACATGCGCACTAAAAGTGCAATCACACTTCTTAGTGCGTACGAGTTAAACGCACGTGCACGCATCTATTTAGTATTTGAAACTTTGCTTTGTTTTCATTTTCAAGCATCTCAACCCCCCTCTCCCTAATTGTAATCTTCCTCATCCCCTATTTTGCTAACCCTCTTCCCCTTTCTCCATATCTCTCCCTAATCCTCCATCTCTATCTCTCATTCTCTCTGTTGGTCCTAAAGTTTGTACTGATTGTTTAACACAAAGTTTAGGCACCTCAAATTGAATGAATCTGGATTTTTATTAGCAGAAGAGGAACTTGAAAGGGTGAATGAATGATAAGCCTAAAACACAGACCTATAAGCATATGAAAGAACAATAAACCAGAATGATAAAAAAAACATGTCTACAGACAGTAGCAATGTAAGAATCAGTGAACAATGAATTATGAAGTCACAAACTGTTGATCAAATAACCAATAAACATTCTTTAGACAGAAATATATTCTGTATAAAAGATTACAGACATTGACATGTGTAATAAGAAACTAGGACAAAGACATTGTCCATCATAAGATTTATTAAAGGGATAAACAATATCTGCTAGAAAAAAAATCATAAACTGATTCATCAAATATTTTTCATCCTCATACAGTTCTAAAATATACTAATAGGCTGAAATAAGACACTCATATTGAAAAAACAACCCTTACAATACATCATATCTTCTCAAGATGGAACCTCCTTCTCCCTCCTACAGCGTTCTTCTCTAATACTTATAACATTCAAATATTACAATCAATGTAAGCCAATTACATCAGGTAGGATCGAAGGTCCTCCTTTACCCAAAATAGTCTAACAAAAAGCTGAGTCACAACCTAAAACATAAAACATGGAAATAATTAAATCCCCCTATTTTATAGAAACCATCTTTGACTTAAATTCTGATGATGCCTGCTGTAGAATCCTCACATTAGCCATAACTAAGAAGCATTGAAGATAAATATGCTGACAGTTGTTGAAGAATATAATCATGCATAGAAGGATCCTAAAAATCTAAGATGTTTGTTATTGGAGTTGATTCCAAAACCAATCTTCCTCGAATCCATAAAAGATTGTGTCATCTTTTCATTCCCCTATATGATATATTTACCCCAAAATCTGGAAATAATTATCAACCTGCAAATCTGGAAACGATACAAATCTTTTACTGACTTGAGAAGATTTAGGTTTATTCCAATAAATGCTCTGCTCCAAATCTTCAATGATTGATTTTGAAAATGAATCAAATCTCTAAAAATCTAGGTTTTGATCATTCTTCTAGAAACTTTTCAACCGGCTAATCTTGTAGAAATGCTCTGCCACCAAGTTCGATTCCACTTTAACACTTGATTCTATTACTGCAGTTAGTGATAATATGAGTTCTCGCACATTCAATACACAGATTGCAGTTGGTGATGATATGAGTTCTCGCACATTCAATACACAGATTCTGTGGCAATTTAGGTGCTTGAACAGTTCATTGATCGTATGAGCTTGTTCTGTGAAGTTCGTGCCTTAAAAAATAAATACATTTTGGAGATTGCTATTCATTATCACTCGGTTAATGCTCTGGTTGTTGGTGCGCTCAAACCTGCAGACACTCTTCTCTTAATACAAAACATTAACTTCAAACTTGACTTTCTGTTGAAGCTTTGCATCTTTTTTTTGGCAACCTGTCGTGCCTTTCCTTTGGCGCTTTTGTTTTGCATTCGTGGTGATTATCTCACATGCTTTCTTTAGGCCTGTTTCTTTGCCTTTATACTCGTCAGTTTTGAAGACCTTTCCCAATGTGTAGTGTATGGCTCTACTTACCCGTGGGCTTGGATGATGGCGTCCAGATTTTGTATGTAGGATGCTTGATGGAGGTTGGCCTTAACCCCGAAGTGACGTGGGTATAAAATAAAGATGTGAGGAAATAAGATAAGGACTATTTCTTTTATAAAAATGAAAGACCCATAAAAAGTATGATCCACTTAATACGAACTTTTATGAGTGGATGGAAACCATAAAGGGACTCCCTTTTAAAAATCTATATTTTAACTAAAATCTTAAAAACTTATAAATTCAAGTAAATCTTAAGACTTTGGAAGTAGTACATACGCAAAGGGTAATATAGAGGATTTTTGTCAAATGACAATTTTTAGTCGAGGAGAGTCTTAAAAAAAACTGATTCAAGAGTAACAAAGTTCCAATATTTTGACAAAGTAGTAATGATGAAGACCTTAGTCTATTGAAACAAATAAAATGTCTAGGATTCATTGAAATCAATGGAAAGGTGGCCATATCATGGATGAAAATGGATTTTTCGCAAAATATTCCTATGTGTTTAGGCTTGCCAGCAGTGGAAATCAAGGTCTCTATTTATAGGTGTGCTTCCAGAATCCAAAAAAAATATGAGACAAGTCTAGCACCAACACTCTCTCTCTCCCCCCATCTAACCCTGTAGTATCTCTGTCTGTCACACACAGTCTCTCTCTCTCACCCACACACAATTTCTCTCTCTCTCCCACATACACATACAAATAACACGTCGCCCTACCTCTCTCTCTCTCTCACACACACACATAGAACACGTCACCCTACTTGAAATTAAGGCAATGATGATGATGATGAAAAATGATGTTGACGATGGTGATGATGATGGTGAGGATGAGGATGATCATGATGACCATGATGATGATGATGATGATGATGACGACGACGATGATGTTGATGATGATTATGGTCATGATGATGATGATGATGATGATGATGATGATGGTCATGATGATGACAATGATGATAATGATGATGATGACGATGATAATAATGACGACGATGTTGATGATGATGATGATGGAATTTCATTCTCCCATCATAGGTTGATTAAATCATACCCTACCTAAAATTAAGACAATGATGATGATGATGATGAACAATGATGATGATGATGATGATGATGATGATGATGACGATGATGATGAAAAATGATGTTGACAATGATGATGATGATGGTGATGATGATGATGAGGATGATGATGATGACCATGATGATGATGATGATGATGATGATGATGATGATGATGACCATGATGACGATGATGTTGATGATGTATTATGGTCATGATGATGACGATGATGATGGTCATGATGATGACGATGACAATGACGATGATGATGATCATCATCATCATGACGATGATGATGACGACAATGATGATGATGACGATGATGATGACATCAACGATGATGATGATGATGTTGATGATGATGATGATGATGACGATGACCATGATGATGATGATATGATGATGACCATGATGACGATGACGATGATGATGAACAATGATGATGAGGATGAGGATGATGACGATGATGATGACGACGATGATGACGATGATGATGATGATGATGACCATGATGATGAACAATGATGACGATGATGATGATGATGAGGATGATGATGATGATGATGATGATGAGAATGATGACGATGAGGATGATGAGGATGATGAGAATGATGACTATGATGATGACGATGAGGATGATGATGATGATGATGATGATGATGATGATGATGACGATGACGACAATGATGAGGATGATGTAGAAGGAGCAAGTCGACATAAGTCGACTTGAACGAAGACCGACTTAGTCAGTCGACTAAGTCGATGGACCGACTAGTCAATCAGCCGACTACGTCGGTCGACCGACTAAACTAGTTAATTAAGTCGGCTAACTAATAGTCGTGTCGGTTCACCGAACCGACAGGTAGTTATTTTGTAACTATTTGTAACTTGTATATATTAGGCTGTTTAGCCACACAAGAACTCAGTTCAGTTCTGTGCTTTGTATGAACTCATTATAATAAAATATTATGTTCTATCCTATCTGTCTTGTCTCTTGTCTCTGTATATTTATATGTTTTAGTATGTATTATTGGTAACCTTATGTGATCTGTGAGATTACAACATTAGTTCCATTGCCGGTAGTACATGTCTAGAATATATGCTTACCTATGATACCAGAGCAGGAGATCAAGGACTGGTGGGAGCGTAAGATTGCCAACTACTTACAAAATTACGCACGTAGGAACAGACTAACAGTTACAGAAGCCAAAGCCCGATTTTTCACCGAGACACACAAGAAGTTTGTTGAATCCGTGCCACAACTACTGAAGCAACTCCTGGATGAAAAAGACCGACGCAACTAAAGAAGAACAGTTGCTGGAGAAACTTATTCGAGGGGGTAGAGCAAATCTGTCGGAATGGTGTGAGAAGATCGCCGACGACTTCTGTGAGGAGCAAGAACTAGAATATCGAACCTCTGTGGAAACTGTAAAATCTAAATTCTACACAGATTTCACTGACCAATTTCTGTGCTCCTTACCGACCCTGCTGTTCAAGTTCTTGATAGAGAAAGGAGCAGGCAATATCGTTGAACCTCGACCGCCATTGTACGAACCTCCATCAAACACTAATTGGGCGGAGAAGCAAAAGAAGTGGGACAAATTCATCACTGAAAGGGAGTGGGAATACTTCCTGAACAAATAGACAGCATTATCCGAGCTTTCTAAAAAGTGTCGGGTAGGCTATGGGGGGTGTTTGTGTCAGAAATTTTTACTAAGGCTAGGGTAACAAGCCAACACAATCTCAAGAGAAAAACTCAATTCAAACTAGGGTTTAGGGTTTTGTTTATGTATTTTTGGTTGTAAGCTTCAAGATCATGCAGGGAATACATTCAGAGTAAAAGCAACAACTAAATCATAGACATAAACTGATAAAGATGCCCAAACATATCACAAAAATCCGA
>LPNX010957836.1:202456-213326 GCA_001517045.1 Pseudotsuga menziesii | reverse complement strand
ATAAATTCTGAAAAATTTCAGAGCTTTCACCAGAGCATAGGCTTGTTTTTCCAGAATGCTGTACTTCAGTTCAGAATCCCTGAGAGTCTTACTGAAAAAGGAAATGGGCTGTTCTAGTCCTTCCTTGTTTTTCTGAAGTAAGACAACTGCAACTGTATCTGTTGAAGCAAAAGAAAAAGTAAAGAACTCCTTGGTAAAATCAGGACTTACCAGAACAAGTGCTTCAGTCAGAGCCACCTTTATTTTTTCAAAAGCTGCCTTTGCTTCAACAGTCCATTTAACCTCTTGGTCCTTCTTTAACATTGCTGTGATTTGTTTAATGGTCTCAGCAAAATTAGGAATGAACCACCGCAGAAAATTTATCTTGCCAATAAATGATTGCACATCCTTTTTGCTCCTGGGCAAACTGATATTTAGTATTGCTTTGAATCTTTCAGGATCAATCCTAATGCCATCAGCAGACACCAAATGACCCAATAGTCTGCCTTCTTGCACAGCAAAATGAGATTTCTTGGGGTTTAAAGACAGTCCAAATTTTCTGCATTTCTGAAAAGTTTGCCTCAAATGTTTTAAGTGCTCATCATCAGACTGTGAGAACACAGTAATTTCATCTAAATAAATGACAACAAACTTATCTTTCTCACCTACAAATGCAATGTCCATTGCCCTCTGAAAAGTTGCTCCAGCATTCATCAGACCAAAGGGCATCTTATCGTACATGAAGGTTCCCCAGGGGGTGGTAAATGCTGTTTTTTCTCTGTCATCAGGGTGCATGACAACCTGATTATACCCTGAAAATCCATCCACCATGGAAATTCTCTGTGCTCCCACTACCTGCTGTAAGACCTGTTCAATCTTTGGCAAAGGATAGTTGTCTTTTAATGAAGATCTATTAAGATTCCGGAAATCAACACACAGTCTAATCTCCCCATTCTTTTTCCTGACAGGTACAAGATTTGCAACCCAGGAAGAGTACCTGAGAGGCACTATTATCTTGGCATCCAGTAACTTTTAAATCTCTTTTTCAATCACAGGGAATAAGGCTGGATTTATCCTTCTCAATTTCTGTCGGAAAGGCTTGACATTGGGCTTCAAGGGAACCTTATGCTGAATAATTGTTGTGTCATAGGTTTTTAATTCTTCATAGGACCATGCAAATACATCCACATCTTCTTTCAAAATCTTAATATATCTGCTCCTTTGCTCAGCTGTCAGAGATTTAGAAATTTTTACCATTCTTGGGTTTTCTGCAGTACCAATATTGCAGTCCACTACATTGTCTTCTGAAGATTGAACCACTGGCTTTGAAGGGGTGTCATCTTTGGTAAAAATTCTTTCTAAAGGCACTAAACCTTTAGGGATAAAATTACTCTTCAACTCAATGATCTTATGACCTGCAATCTCACCTTCAGGAAACTCATTTTCAGCAAAAACATTTTCAGCAGACTCACTTTCAGCAGACTCATTTTCCTGTTCTTCTCCTTCATCTTGATCAATTTAAGCATTGGAAAACTCATCTGTAAGCTCAAGAAATTTCTTGATTTCAATATCATCTTCGAAAACCCTCCAGTGTTTCACATTTTCAGGAACACATGGTCTGTACCTTACCTCTATAGGATATCTTAACTGAGTAGTTTTAGGAATTTTGAAGTATGAGGCAGCTAAAGCTAAAGAGTCTGCAGTCTCATTGTGATTTCTTGGAATATGAGTGATATTAAATGCTATGAAATAATTGTCAAGCATATCCCATACCTCATTCCTGTAGACCTTCAACAAATCCTGCTTTACTTAATAGTTGTTCTTCACCTGTCGAACAACCAACTCGGAGTCGCCATATGTAGTAATTTGCTGAATGCCTAAGTCTTTAGCAGCTTTCAGTCCTAATATCAGAGCTTCATATTCAGCAGTGTTGTTAGTGGTAACAAATTCCAGTTTATACATGAGTTTCACTGTTTCACCTCCAGGAGAAATGAGCAAAACTCCAGCTCCAGCACCCTCTTTGCAAGAGGATCCATCAAAATACAATTCCCACAACTGATCTTCTTGTTCTCTACAATGTTTCACTGGTTTTTCTTTTTCAACTTGTAAAAGGCCAACAGAATTTTCTTCATCACTGAAATTCAACATACAAGTCCCTAAATCTTTGTCAACAGAGTACAATGGATGATTAGTGGGGTTTTTATCATCTGTGACAATTTTGTTTATAAGATGGATTCTTTATAAGTTCAGTCAATGGAACAGGAATTTTCAATTTTCCTAATTCAGTTTCCAAATTGAAATTCTGAGCTGACCTGTTTACCTCTTCAATTTCAGCATTCTTCTTGGACTTTTCTGCAGGCTGCTTCTTCTTTGTGACAGGATGAGAAACTTGTTTATCAGGAACATTTGTAGCTGGAACATTTGCAGCAGGTACAGCAGCTTTCTTCTTGGGAGATTGGACTACTTGTTTCGGACCAGATCTGAGATTAATGGTCTTCTTAATTCCATTCTGATTAGCAGCAGCATTTACAGCAGTTTTCTGAAATTCTAAATCATCTTCAACTTCATACAAATCAGCATCATAAAATTCAGAATTCAGAAAATCTTCTTCTGATACAAAACCTGTGGATAAACCATCTCCAAAGTGATTCATGTCTTGGTCAGTTTCAGTCTCCGCAAAGAGGAGCTGTTCATCAACCTCTTCTTCATCAGCTAAATTATTCTGAAAAGGTGAGGGCACTTTTTGCTCTTCATTCTCTCTCCTTTCCTGCTGAATGTCATTATTTCTTCGCTCCCTTGGCATGAATCTAGGAGCAAACTGCCTCCTGAACTGATTTGGATTATTTGGATTTCTCTGAGCTTCTGGGGTAGCTTTAGCAGAATTCTTTTCAAGTTCTAATTTGTTCAGCTTGGCAGTGAGAACCTTCACAAGTTTAGCCATTTCATCTATTTTGGCTTCAGCAGACTGAGGTGGAGCACTTGTTGAAACATCCTCCTTCTTCCCTTTTCTTTCATATAACTGTTGAGGTGTTTCTTTTTTAAGTTTATTTGAAGCCAATAAGTTTGACTCCACCTCCAATGCTGCATCTTGCATGTTCAGCAAAGAGACAGCTCTTCTTTCTATGAGTAACAATGAAAATTCATGGTCAAATGCATTTGCATAAGTAAGTTTGGCTGATGTTTCAGTAGGTTTGATCTCTGCTGGAATCCTACTATACATCTTATTAAATATTTTTGAGAAATCAACAACAATTTCATCCTTCTTTCTTCTAAGAGCACCAAACTCAGTGATATAATAAGTGTGGTCCTTGGTGTCTCCCCACTACCTCAGGAAAAGGTCACGGAGTTCTTCAATGATTGTAATGGAGTTGGCAGGCAACTCCCTGAACCATTTTCTCACATCCCCATCTAAGCTCTGCACAAATACTCTCATCCATACATCTTTAATTTCAATTTTCTGATTGTCTACATAACTCAGGAAAGCCTCGCAATGTTCTTCTGCAGTTGTTTCACCTTGTCCATTGAATCTAGGCATATATTTCTGATAATCATGAACAGGCAAGGCATGTAAAGGCTGGGGTAATGCTAATGGTGCATACCTAGCAGCTATCATTCTGTCCATCATATCCATGGGTGGATTTTGGCCTGCCATTGTGAACTGAGGTTTAGATTGAGGTTTTGAAGAGGAAGAAACTTGACTGGTACTTGCTTGGAATGGATTTTTTCCTATTTTCCGCTGAAAGAGTGGGATTTTTCCAGGAGAAGTATTCTTAGCTTTCAAAAAGGTTTCTAGATTGGTAAAAACTTGAAAAGTATTTTCAGGTATGGTAGGTTTTAACCAAGGTGAGTTTTCAGCTAGGTCTAATGAGTCACCCAACTGGTGAGGATCACAAGAAGCTGGAAAAGATTGGGACCTTCTGAGCTTTCTTGCTATTTTTATAATCTTTTCAGGGTCTGTCACACCCCGTAGCAAGGGAGATGTAGGTTTGCTCCTGGTTCCAATACTTCTAGAAGCCAGTGTGTCCAAACTTGGTGAAAATAGCCTTCAAAAGATGCTGGTTTAAGTCCACCTCTTAAACCAGGAAAATGATAAGTATCCCAGGGAATATTTGCTTCAGCTTCGTCCTCGGTAATGGCGCCAAAGATGTTTGTGTCAGAAATTTTTACTAAGGCTAGGGTAACAAGCCAACACAATATCAAGAGAAAAACTCAATTCAAACTAGGGTTTAGGGTTTTGTTTATGTATTTTTGGTTGTAAGATTCAAGATCATGCAGGGAATACATTCATAGTAAAAGCAACAACTAGATCATAGACATAAACTGATAAAGATGCCCAAACATATCACAAAAATCCAACAAAGATACTATGCTGTGGTTCATACATTAAAAGATAAGCATTACCAAAAAAAGACATCAACTAGCAATGAAATTACAATTTAAGAAGCAAAACATGCTCAATAACAAAGCCAACATAGACAAAATGAAGGGGAAAGAGTCATATATCACATTATTTCATCAGAAAATGTATATAAGAGTTACAGTACCAGTTCCCTGAATAAGTCTGATAGTACAAGCAGCTAGCAGACTTCCTGATGCTCCCAAAATCCAGAACCCTCACAATGTCTTGCTAACTCATTTAAATAAGAGAGTTCTCCCAAAATCAATTAGGTTTCACCTCCTAACTACCTCCATCGAGTCACTAAGTAGGTAAAGTAAAAAGTGACTTTTACAAAATTACATGATTGCTAAAAATAGCAAATGCTTAACAAAAAGTGTTTATAAAAAATAACCACTAACTAAAAACAGTTTCATATCTTCTTAGCTGCCTCAACAAGAAGTGATATTCCATCTAGGGCTCGAGACCTTTTCTTAGCTCTTTTATCCTTCTTCTCCCTATCAATTATCCTTTTCTGCAAGTCTTCATTTTCTTGTTGTAAATGATCAACAGTCTTCTCCAGCTTTGCACAGTACCTGTCAGCAACTCTTTTCCTGCTAAGGACTTCCTTGGAAACTTCTGACAGCTCCAAAAAATGTTTATGCATATCCTGCAACTCCTCTACGAGCCCTTTATTAACTTTGAATAATCCATCATTAGTTTCTTGCAGGTGCTTCATGTGTTTCCTGTATCTCTGAATACTTTCCTGTACATTCTCTTCATCAAAATTTGGGATCTTTGATATATTGTCATCCTGCATCAAAAGATCTGAAAAATCATCATGAACAATTGATTCTACTAAATATCCTACTTGCTTGAGAATAGCTTGATCCTCTTCATCCAATTCATGATCTCCAAGAGTATCTGCCTTTGCTTTATCTTCTTCCTGCTGCTTGGTAATTCTATCTTTAATTTCAGCAATTATTTCAAATAATTCAGACCTAGGCTATTCAATTTCTCCTACTAACTGTGATCTTTTTGTCTCTGCAGGTTGGGAAGAGGAGGAAGGCTTGACAGTTCTCTTTCCCTTACCTTTACTGCTCTTTTTAACCATTTCTGTTTTTTCACTAGAGGAAGAACTAATCACCACAGCTTCCTGTCTGGACTCTAGTTTGGGGTTAAGTAGCTTTTTCATGTTCCATCTTCGNTTTAACCATTTCTGTTTTTTCACTAGAGGAAGAACTAATCACCACAGCTTCCTGTCTGGACTCTAGTTTGGGGTTAAGTAGCTTTTTCATGTTCCATCTCTACTTGTTAGTAGGTCTGGTTTTCGGTCTTCTATATGCAGCTACATTTATCTTTTTCTTCCTCTTAGATTTTGCTGATTTTACCCTTGAGGTAGGAAAGTCTCGATATGCTTCTGTACTTGGCTCTGTCACAACAATCTGCTGTTCATCCTCCAATAAATAACCTTCATCTTCAGATAATATGGTAAGAGGGCTCCTTTGTTTAGTTTGTAATTCCTCTTCAGGAGTAGCAGCTCTCTCTTTATCAATAGTCCTAGCTTGTTCAGAATGTGCTACTGGTGGTAATTTCAGACAAGGCTGCACTTCTTCACCTGCAAACAATGAGTACTTGTTTCTCATGGAATCTGAAACCACTTTGAGCGGACTGTCATCCTTTACTTGTTCTGCTACCTGCTCTGTCACCTTCTTGGCTTTAACCTCATCTTTACTTGTAGATTTGAATGAGTGACCTAACTTTTTTATCATTACCTTCCTCTTATCAGTCTGCCTTTTAGGCTGTTGATCTTCTTTTTGAGGATGAACATCTGACCAAAACAAAAAGAAATCCCAAGTCCTTCCTTCATGCTGCAACACTGTGGTGATGATCAGTTTGATGAGACCATGGTGAAAAAGTGACTGGGAGGTGTGATCATCATTTTGCTTTATCTTGCTTGACATCTTCTGCAGGATTTTTAAGAAAAAGAAGGGCAAGTTCATTTTAGAAAATCCTACGATGTGTTGCAGGAACCTGAAATGATATTTAAAGACAAATGAATATCTGCCTTCATAGGTCACATAACTTTGAAGTATTCTTATGGGCTCAATCCATTCCTTCCTGAAATTTTGAATGAGGATACCCTTGTTCCAGTCAGGAGTCACATTAGGCAATAGGTATCTTTGGGGTTCAAACTCAAAAGGCAATTTTTTAAACCAATGCTCCCCCTCATTTGTGATCTCAGTAGCTTCTGCTATTAGCTCCACAGTCAGTTTGAATTTCAAAGCATCCATCATGATCATATCATCTTTGAGTCCCTTAGCAAACTTTCAGGACACCTGAGCATTGAAACCATATATCTTCTTTAAAAACTTCAACCAACCTGCTTGCTGAAACAGTTCTGCACAGTCAGGAAGCTTCTGGATCCAGGTTAGGTCAGTGGGCTCAGCCCTGTTGACCTTACCACTTTTTCCACTTTTCCCCATATTCTTCTTTGAGGAAACAAAAATAGTCTGGTTTTAGGTTTCCAATAGGTTTTACAGACTGGTTTCTTATGCTTTGAACTCCTTCAAAATTTGCTACACACTCCTGGACAGGCCTGTTGGTTTGAAAGATGCATGAAAACTTTCCCCGCAGAAAATCAAATTCTCCTGACCTTAGGCTTCAATGTTTTTATGTTACAACAGTACAAATTAGGTCTGAATATATATAAATTGTGAGAATAGATCAGTTCATGAATAAAACAGTCATAAGAGCATAGAAACACTGCTCATTCTTCACAAATACACCATCAAACATCATGTCAGATTGCTTTATACTATGGACCACACAAGCTCTTCATTTTTAGGGTTCAGGAAACCAGCATTATGATATACATTCACACATGAACTCTTCTTTCAGTACAAACTAATTGAAATCATAGAAGACAGCACTTTGATTAATTTGCAATGTCCAGGCTGCTCAATGAAGTTGAAGACTGTCAGTGAATATGGCTGTTTTATATCAGTCTTTCACTTTAATCTCTGTGTATCAAACAGCCTTGATCTTCAAACCCTAAAACTCCCACTGCTTCAGATTTTGTAAGAGTACAATCAATCATAGGCTTGTTAAATCAACTGGGGACTGATAGCATGAGAAGAGAGAAAAACACCCCTGTCTGCAAAACATTCACCTTCGCCAAAAACTGCCATCAAAACCTGTTTTGAAAGTCAACATATTCTCCAAGCCATTGATATTGCTCTCCAAGCAATTGATTTTTCACATCATAACAATTATCAACAGCTTTTCAGACCAATTGAACAAACCACTGAACACCTTTGGTGTAAATATGAGCATAACAAATCAGCTTAGAAGTTCTCTCAATGCTATTTCCTGTAGATTCTGGTTTATACTGTCATTAGGTCATGAGAGGAATCCATTCAATTAACTCATTGCAACCAATATGCATCACTGTCAGAGTTTTCAAATGTATTGGAGAGAAAATGATAAACAATCTTCATTTAAACTGTCACTAAAATTTCCCAGGCTGTAAACTTTAAATTTAAGAATTCTTTGCTACTCTGTTCATGCAAATTCCTCACAATAGCTTCAAATAGCTATTTCTGTGGTGAAGAGTTTATTTTATGACCTATTCTATCATCTCCAGCAACCAATTTCTCCAGATAATCGTGCAGCAAGAAAAACCCAAATTTTTCAGTTATAAGGGTTTATATCAGAATACCTGTCAATTACTCAACTGTCGTGGCTTAAAGCTTCGTTTTGGGGTATCAACAGTCTCTCCTCATGCATACAGGTGTCTTCATATCATCTCCTTAACTGCAGGTGCGTGAATTAAGAAGCCCTAATTTCTTGTTGGCGTTAAAAACACTGTCTTCTCTTCACAGGAACAGAATCCACCTCTTTAGCGTTTTGATATGCATTACGAGCACTCCTCTCCGATAATAATGCGTATAGAAAGAGAAATTTGCCAGCTTAGACCAGAATTGCTGATTTCTGTCCAACTGATTCCGCATATTATGCAATGATGAGCCTGTTCTGCTTCGTGACTGATAACCAACTAAAATCATGCTTAAACTGCAGTAAACACGTGTTAAAACACTCACTGAAGGCGATCAGTCACTTCTAGATAAAAATCATGATGAAAATCCGTTTGAAATTTGAAAAAACAAAGGGCCGCGATATTCTTGTAGCGCGCCCTTTGTTAAATTTTCATCCAGCGCTACAAGAATAGTTGCTAGGCCAAAATTTCGCTGTTTTGCAATTTTCAGCCAAATTGTCGAAGGTTTAGAGAATTGATAAGTTTAAGAAACAAGTATAACTGCTCTCTAAACACATTAATGAATCAACTTTGAGAATATGACCTTCTTTAACCCCTTTTAAAATATAAAACAATCATCAAAAATCAAATAAAACCTAAAAGATTGGGCTCCAAACCTATTCAATCACCCATAGAGTTTCTAAGGAGACCAAAACTAAAACTTAAAACCAAAAATTTGACTGAAATAGATTGAAAAACAAACCAAAACTGGGGAAAATAAACCAAAAATGGAGAAAAATTTACTGACTTAACAGGGGGGTAGCTGGTCGTGTGTCGGAGAGGGAGCATAGTGGATACCAATTGACCAAGCCAGTAATGAACAGTCGACCGAAGAGGATTCGAAGGAATAGTATTGTATGAAAGTATGTCGGACATTAAGAGAATCGAGCGGGACGAACGACAACAAATAAGGGAAGCCATACGTGAACGAGCCGACGAGCTGCGTCGAGAACAAAACCCTAGGGAGACCGACCGAGATGAGTATCCACCAGAGTCGGGTCATGACCGACACGAAGAAGGCGTAGACGAAGAGACGGCCCCTAAGGAAGAGGACGTGTGGATAGAGCAGCAAGAAGATCTCCAAATAGTGGTTCCTGATGAAGTAACCCTGTCCACCACCAATTCCCATACCGTAATACAGACTATTATTGAAGACGACCTCCGACTAAGAGCTGGTGACATCACAATCTGGAGTCGACTAGGTGATGAACCGTACCCGGGACGACACCTTGTTATACGCCGACCGGTCGAAGGGAACTGGGTGACCTTTCAGACGGCACCTTCCTTTCGGAGTATCCACTTGCTCCTACAGACACACGAAGGAGCACCCCCCCTGCCACATACAACTTTAGAAGATACCGAAGAGTCAGACCTGAGCACGCAAAGTGACAGTGGGCTATCGAGAAGACAAATTATCAACAATCCGCTGTACGGCGAGAAAGAATCGACCACCGACGGAAGCATAAGTTCCGTCGACCAAAACCCCATCGTCACCCCCACAGGTTCGACTGTATCAACAACCCCACCTCCCTCACCACCACCCACACCTCCCACCCCGCCAACTTCTGAGAGTAGTGACAGTGACTCAGACATGGGCCACGGAACTACCCACATTCCTCTATACGAAGGGGATGAAGATCCCAGACGACATTGGTTCGTCTGTGAGTCCATCTGGGATGCAAACCAGGTGACCGATGAAGAACGACAGATGGCCCAGTTTGCAGGGGCCCTACGCAAAAGAGCCTTGACATGGTTCATGACATTCACAGAAAGGACCCCCAAGGCGACCAAAGCTGAGATAAAGGCACAATTCTTGTCCTTTTTCAAAACCCCATACGCTAAGCACCTGGCAGCCAAAAAGTTGAAAACAACCCAATAGAATCCAGGAGAAACTGTCCGCGACTATGACAAACGCTGGAAGGACCTGCTGAGTCAATTAGATTATGTTATTGACGAACAATTGCTAATTCAATGGTTTCTTGCAGGCTTATCACAAAAAATTCGCCGACATATCAGTCTGGAAACTTTCAAGACATATGAAGATGCGCTGACTAAAGCTCTGCAGGTCAAGATGGATGAAGACATCCCTGCATATCCAACAGACCACCGCTTGGAGGAACAGCTAGAAAATGTCCAGAAGTATTTAAAAGAGTTGACCCTAAAGAATCAAGAGATCTAGTGTACAAACTGTTCGACGGCTGGTCATTCAAAAGATACTTGTCGACAGCAGTACAGCCGACAAGATGTTCGTTTTGTACAGACTAACGCATTTTGCGACATCTGCCAGGAGCGTGGAGACCATTCTACAGCCGACTGTCCATACAACATGAAGAATGGAAAGTCTTCCTGGTGTGCCATCTGTGAGACAAAAAGCCACAACACGGTCGACTGCCAACTGAACATGAAAAATAGACAGAACTACCAGGCCGTCTACCAAACAAACGCAGTAGTACAGACTAATGAGAAGAACAATTCAAACAATCAAAATGGGCAACAAGCTAACGGCCGACGATATGAACTTTGGTACGACAATCGACGAAAAGGGTTTGGAAGAGGTTGATTCGTTGGGAATCGAGACATACGCACTCGTCGACCTAGCCAATACTTCATTTGCTACAAAGAGGGGCACAGATGCGCAGACTGTCCGTACAAGGACAGAACTGACCTAAAATTCTGTACGCATTGTGGAGTAGGCGATC
>LPNX010957836.1:165135-202304 GCA_001517045.1 Pseudotsuga menziesii | reverse complement strand
CTCTAGTCGACCTGGAAATCGAGGGTTTTCATGTCCGACAAGTGGTGCTTGATTTCGGGTCTCAGGTAAATATTATGACCCGGGACACATGGGAAAAGATGGGAATACCTCGACTCTACGAGTCAGGTATTTATCTCAAACTAGCTTACCAAGGTCTCATTGAACCCATTGGGGTTTGGAAAAATGTAGACACAACCATCAAGGGCATATCGACCAAGGTTGATTTCGAAATTATTGACCCAAAGGAAAGATCTAACTCCTTCCCATCCCTTGTAGGTCGACCTTGGGGTCGAAAGATGAAAGCTTCTATCTCTTTAGACAAAGAACGTATTAAGCTCAAGGGAAATGGCCAAAAGGTCATAGTACCTATCAATCCATCCCAAGGACAACCTTGGATCGAACCGATTGATGAAGAAGTCAATATCCGACAACTTTATCAGATCCAGAACAATACCGACTACACTGAACCAAACGCCCAAGGGGAGATTTACTTAGGTAACCTCGACTCAGTTGGCTATAATTTGGACGCTGAACTATATGACTGGGAAATAGAAAACTACGAAACCCAAGCAAGAGGGTGCTGGACTATTCAAACAGTACAGAAAAAACCCACCCGACAGTGCTTCATCGTATCGATTATCCCAAACTTTTTTGAAAAGAAACAAAGAGAACGCCCTACCTTACAACCCACGAACTTCAACAATACTCAACTACCACGGTATAAGGAGAGGGAATCCCCAGTCATGCATGTCGAACAAGTCTCTAAAAATATCGGAGAACATGGTCGACTGCAAAGCTTAGTGGAAACGTTTACAGGTCAAGCAGCTAGATGGTGGGATACCCATCAATCAAAACTACAGACCTGGACCACTGCTTCAACCTTCTTTATCGAATGGTTTGGAGGGAAAAAGTTAACACAGGAAGCCCAAATCCCTATCTTCACTCAAGGCCAGAACCCAGAAGACCACATTAGGACTTGTGAAAAGGAGTGGTGAAGACTTGGTTACAAAGACGAGAGAGCCTGGCGCCATTTGTTTCCTTCAACCTTAGACGACTTACCTAGAAAATGGTATAAAATGGAGAAAGCTAGGGGAGAAACCTTCTTTTGGCATGAATTAAGAGAAAATTTTATCAAAGACTTCCAGTTTACACCTCAAAACAAAAAATTGGCTGAAACAGCACAACAAATCAAACAATTCCTCCAGCCGACCGTCAATCATCCCTCCCAGACCAACCGACAGATCAAGGATTTCCATTCTATACAAACTGCACCCAGACCACAGTCCAACCGATTGCACTTAGAAAATGAACACACCATCGGCAAAAGCTTCAGATGGAACCCTGACCACAGTGAAACTAACAAACCTATATATTCCATCTTGAAAGTCAAGAGCACAGATAAACCCGACATTGACAGAATGACTGCAGCCGACTTTCCTGCTACCTTCTCACAGTTCACAGAGGGAAGTCGGCTGATCAATGAAGCTAAAGCACCAGAGTGGCTGGATGCAAAAGTGAAAACCAAGGAGGTCGACATTTCAAATGACGACCGTCCAAAGTTAGCTAAGATTGGAGACTATTGGAACGACCACCAAACCACTGAAATCGTAAGCCTACTTAGAGAGTTCCAAGATGTCTTTGCACGGGACTACAAAGACCTAAAAGGACTAGTACAGTAAATGGGAGAAATGAAAATAGATACTAAACCTGATGTCCGACCTGTTAAAAAACGACCGTATAAACTAACTCATAAGTATAAGGAAATAGTTAAGAAGGAAATAGACAACATGTTAGAAGCAGGGATCATGTACCCCATCGACCAGTTGGAATGAGCAAGTCCCATGGTCGTCCAACCTAAGAAACATGACCCGACTAGATTGAGAATTTGTGTCGACTTTAGAGAGCTTAACAAAGTCACCCTAACCGATCCATTCCCAACCCCGTATGCTGATGAAATCTTGAATGAAGTGGCAGGACATGAATGCTACTCATTTACAGATGGCTTTTCAGGATATAACCAAGTCCCTATAGCAAAGGAAGACCAGAAGAAAACAACATTTGTCTGTGAATTTGGTTCTTTTGCTTATAGGGTTATGCCTTTTGGACTAAATAATGCACCTGCAGTCTTTTCCAGAATTGTTGTAAAAACTTTCCAAGAATACATCTATAAAACCATGGCAGTCTACTTCGACGACTGGACTATATATTCCACCCTAAAGGACCACTGCACATGGCTCCGACTCATGCTGGAGAGATGTCGACAGATCCAACTCTCCTTAAACATTAAGAAGTGTATCTTTATGACCCCCATAGGGATACTACTAGGACATGTTGTTTGCAAAGATGGTATTAAGGTTGATTTTGCCAAAATTAAAATCATCCTCGACTTGAAGCCTCCAATAAACCCTAAACAAGTTCGGGTGTTATTGGGACATACAGGGTATTATAGGAAGTTTATCAGACATTACTCCGACATGACTTACCCTCTGGAAGAGATGCTAAAAGAAGATCAAGAATTTAGGTGGACAGAGGAATGCCAAATATCCTTTGACAAACTGAAGAGAAAACTGGTCGAAGCCCCCATACTTAGATTTCCAAATTGGTCGACCAAGTTTCATGTACATATTAATGCATCAGGGATAGCTATTGGCGCAATCTTGACTCAAACAGGAGACGATGGGATGGATTACCCTATAGTCTACATCAGTCGAAAACTCAATAAGGATGAAAAGAACTATTCGACCACCGAAAGGGAAGCCCTAGGTATGGTCTTTGCCCTTCAAAAGTATCGACATTACCTGTTAGCCAACCCTTTCATATTTTACACCGACCATCAAGCGTTGAAATACCTTGTTAATAAAACCCTTCATCATGGAAGAATTTGTCGATGGCTACTTCTCTTTCAAGAGTTCGAGTTTGAAGTAGTGGTCCAACCAGGAAAGCTCAATGTCGGACCCGACCACCTATCCCGTATCGACAGAGGAGAGGAACCGACCGGAGTCGACGACGACTTGCCGGACGCACATCTATTTCGTATAGAAGCAGTACCAGAAGAGTTGGAGGAGATTGCTCAGTTCTTAGAGACAGGTCAGGCACCCGAAGGTATGAATACTAAGAAGAAACAAATCCTAGCTATGAAGGCTGCCCCTTACAGCCTCATCAATGGATTTCTATATAAAATGGGGTTAGACGATGTTCTTAGAAGATGTGTACTCGACCATGAACGAGACCAGATCATGCATGAAGCACATTATGGACCAACAGGAGGAAATTTTCAGGCCGACACAACTGCTAAGAAAATCCAACAGTCTGGATTATGGTGGCCGAGACTTCACAAGGATTGTAAAAACTTTGTTAGTCGATGTGACAGATGCCAACGACTTGATCGACCACTGCCAAGCACAGAAATTCCCCTGATCTCTGTAAACCCTAGTCTCACATTTGAAATTTGGGCCATAGACTTCATAGGACCATTCCCTATCCCAGCCCGACGATCAGGTGCAAGATATATTATCACTGCAGTGGAATATGTTACTAAATGGGCAGAAGCTGAACCTGTCGAAACATGTTCAAGTGAGGTAGCTGCTAAGTTCATCTATGAAAACATTATTACTCGATTTGGATGTCCACTCACATTGATCAGCGACCAGGGATCACACTTCATTAACAAAACCATCAAAAACTTAACCGACCAGTTTCACATCGACCACAGACGAAGTACAGCATACCATCCTTAGTCGAATGGTTCAATTGAAGCTTTTAATAAAACACTGACCAAAGGATTGACTAAAATATGCAATACCGACAAAGATGACTGGGACGAGAAAATCCCTGCAGTCTTATGGGCCTACAGGACTGCGTATAAACGGTCGACCGACCAAACTCCCTTTCGACTGGTATATGGACAAGAAGTAGTCATCCCCCTACACTTCCGACAGCAGGCACCTATTGTAGCCCAACTACTACATGTCGATGTCGAGCATGCAAGAAAGGATCGACTGTTCCAACTTAGTAAGCTGGAAGAACATAGAGTCATGGCTATTCAACACTAGGAAATCCAAAAACAACAACAGAAATCCTGGCATGACCGTAACATCAAGAACAAAAACTTGTCAGTCGGAGACCTTGCTCTACTCTATAACAGTCGAGTGAAAGGAAAACCAAAGAAACTGCACACAGAATGGATGGGACCCTATGTTGTCGAAGAAATCCACCCCAATGGTTCAGTCCGACTAAAAACATTACAGGTCCTAGTATTTCGGAAGCTCGTCAATGGAGGTCGACTTAAACGGTACAGAAACTGATTCATTAAAAAAAAAAAAAAAATAACGACCGTAACTGTCAATCAAAACCTATAAAAAGTTAGAAAAATTCCAAAAACAAAACAATCCACTCAAAAATACCCAGCATGACAGCAACTCACCCCTTCGACAACCGACAACATTTTCATCGACCATTCATACCGACCGTTTTCATCACCGACACCGACCATCGACCTCGAGAGTCCCATCACACATTAATGGCCTTGAGCGCCGAACCAGATCTCCCAAATCACACTCGAGTATTACAGTTGGACTGTCAAGTTCGCCATTAATACATCCAGTTCGACACTCCACCATTCCCACGCCTATAAATAATGGACCGTCGAAAGTTCATTCACCACACCCCTTACACACAGAGCACTCACATCCTCCGTCGACCAGCACCCACGAACCCTGTTCAAATTTCGACCATTCCGAAGTCATGGCACCCAAACTCACCCGAGCCGCCGCGAAGGCCAAGGAGTTGTAGGCAGAGGACACACCCTTGGTCCAAAGACTGAAGAATATCAAAGCTGCTAAAGTCCAGGAGGGTCCATTTCAGAAACTCTGGGCCGAAATCCAAGACTGGGCATATGAAGGAAGTAAAATGACCCAGGCCGCTGAGAAAGTCCGGAACAACAGCATTCTTCAGTACCCTAACGCACCATTGATGGCCAGCTTCGGCGGGACGAAGGAAGCCGCTGTTAAATTTATTATCAGTCGTTACCATAACGTCCGATTCTATTTCGACCAACCGATTGACATCACCGGGGATGTTATTTCGGCGCTCACGGGTCTGTCGAACAAAGGCGACCCTGTCCCAATTGGGATCAAGGAGGGACTCGTCCAAGAACTTACAGGCACACCGACTGGAAAAAACTCTAAAGGGTTAATGATAGGACAGATTGCGACCCGGACACCACAGATTGTGGCAAAAATAATCGCAATCACCCTTACCTTGGCCAGTCGAAGCAGCGACCTTAAATTGGAGATGTTGGAGGCGGTCGACACAATCGCCACCAACAGAAGACTCTACCGATGGAGAGACTATGTCGCCGACATGGTCAAAACCATCTGTGAACGCTGCCAGGAGACGGGAGGTATTATAAAATTCCCCTCCCCGATTATCTGGATAGTCATGTATCACTTCTGTCCAGAAGGCAGTCCAGTCTTCCGGGAGCCGACTAGATTTGAAATGCACCGTTTCAAACCTTTCTCACAAAAAGGCACCCTGCATGAGCTAGCACAGGGGAAAGTCTTCTTGGAGACTTGGTTCCAGCTGTTAGAAGTTCGGACGACGAGGTGGAGGGTGCCCCAAAACATCTGACGAAACCTCCCGGCCGACTCACATATCCAGTTAGCACTCGACCATACATCAGTATGGTACATGCGAAGTCAAGACCCCAAAGCAAAAGATCTCGACTATTACCCGACAGTTGAACAAATTTTCAGAGAATTGACCCGATAGGCAGGAGAAAAGGTACCCATTCCGGAGGCTGCCAAAAAGGTCGACTTCTCTACCATCGAATCGCTGACAGACCAGGAGAAGGAGGAGGACTACGAGCTTAATCTGTATATCAGTACATTCGTGTCGGAGGATGCCTCGACCGTGCCCACTAATCGGGTGCATATTACTGTGAAACCTCCGACTGCACAGGTCGTCGACCCCCAACCGACAGAACCACAACAACCAACACTACAAACACAACCCACAGTGCAACAGACAACTCCTCCGGCTCCTGCAATTGTCAAACCCATTCAAGAACAGACAGGTGAAGTCGAAGAGGATGACCCTGAGTATGCCCTATCAAAGAGCAACATCAAGAAGCTTGCTAAGGAGATAGCGGTTGCCAAGAAGAGACTCAATACACAAAAACAACAAACAGGAAGGGGTAAGCGCAAACTTATTCTGGACTCATCCGACGACGACGAAGAACTCGCAGCCACGGCTGTTGACATTGTCGAAGACGCCCGCGCCAATAAAGTGTCAGTTGAAACCCAGTTTCAACGATCTATTGAGGCAGGCACCCCAGAAGCTCGGCCCAAGAAAGCTAAAACACAACAGACGCCTGAAAACGTCATCGACCTTGTGTCGACCCCCCCTCCTCCGTCCCCGACGCCTGGGGTCGAGGAACAAGCACCGACAGAACAGTTGGGCAACCCCATGGAAGAATATCAACAAGCAATCCCGGAGGCACTCAAATCCAGGGCCAGCCAGGATGCTGAGCTTAAAGCATTCTTTGCAACTCTGCCTCAATTATTCAAAACGGCCCAGACGATTAAGACCACAACCCCCTCAAGGCAAGTCAAAAGATATATGCCCAACAAACAACTACATTCACAAGGATCCATGATGGTGGTGATATTATAGGCCACGGGCAGACTACCACAGATTACCAGGATCCAACCACACCGCCGGAAGACACTATGTCTTCTGAACAAAGCTCCCAACACACCCCCCCTACCCTTGCAAACCCTATCCATACCCCCACTTCTTCTCCACCACCATCACCCCCACCACCTCCACCACCCCCCGATTCACAGCCACACCCACCATCATCTTCACAGTCGGAAGGGGACATCCCACCTCCTCAACCACAAAAACCCCTGAACACTACACAACCCCTTCAGTCACAAGCACCCCCGACCAGTGAACCAACCCTTCAATCACAAGCACCTTCGACCTCTGCTCCATCCACCACAGAACCAACATCACCTACTACAGGCACTCAGGAGCAGGATGCAGAAAAGCACAAGAAAAGGACAGAACACCACAGCCTGTCCCGCTTGCGGATAACTTTAAAGGATGCAAGTGCGTTGAATGACACAGAGGTCAGCCAACTACTCAAAACTTCGGCTAGAGAGTCAAAGAAGAGGACGACGACAAAGAAAAAAGAGCTCAAGGACAAGGAGGATGAACAGGTCGAGTTTCTCAGCAAGTGTAGGTCTCTTACACAAACTATCACCCCAGGCCCGGTCGAAGTTGCTACAGACCGACCTCTGGAAAGGGCATTTCAGCTGTTTGAAGGTTTGGTGTCGACCACCCAGACACATTTGCAAGAGACTAAGGCAGGACAAAAAGAAGAAACCGCCCGACTACTCCTGACTCAGCACACTGCATTCTCGGAGGCTTATAAAGTCTTGCAGGATCATATGGAAGAATCTATTATTACTAAGGAAGTACTTATAGATTGGCCTACTCATTACGGGCAGGTCTATACTCAGAGCAGACAGACACGACAAGGCATTCAGACCTTGGAGAGCCGAAAATCAACTGAGGCGGAAATGAGGCAGACTATTGACGAGCAGATTGTCATGGAGAATAGAAAACTACAGAAACTAGAATGAGAAGCTCATCAGTGGGTTCAGCAAGCCCTCCCAAACTTAGAGAAGGTCGACAATATCTTCCCGCAGATGAAAAGACTCCTTGATGCTGCAGAAGAACAGAACCAAATGTTGGGTCCCAACATGGAGCACATTGCAGAAATGCCCATGGCAGAAAAGATGTCAGTACTGTCGAGTCTAACTACTTTAACGATCGACATTCAGAAAGCCTTGCAGACATGGACAGACTTCCAGCATCAGCTTGCCGTCACTGCACCAGCAATAGTCGAAGTTTGCGTCCAGAGAAGACCAACTATCCGTCTGCACAGTCCACCTCAGTAGCAGTTTTGCAGGGTTTGACCACCACTAACAATTTTTGTACCTCCCTGTTTCTTCGGGACGAAGAAATGTTTTGTTTGTGGGGGAGATGTAGAAGCAGCAAGTCGACATAAGTCAACTTGAACGAAGACCGACTTAGTCAGTCGACTTAGTAGATGGACCGACTAGTCGATCAGCCGACTACGTCAGTCGGCCGACTAAACTAGTTAATTAAGTCGGCTAACTAATAGTCATGTCGGTTCACCGAACCGACAGGTAGTTATTTTGTAACTATTTGTAACTTGTATATATTAGGCTGTTGAGCCACACAAGAACTCAGTTCAGTTCTGTGCTTTGTATGAACTCATTATAATAAAATATTCTGTTCTATCCTATCTGTCTTGTCTCTTGTCTCTGTATATTTATATGTTTTAGTATGTATTATTGGTAACCTTATGTGATCTGTGAGATTACAACAGATGATAAGGATGACGATGGTGACGATGATGATGATGATGATGATGATGATGATTACGATGATGAGGATGATGATGACTATGATTATGAGGATGATGATGATGATGAGGATGATGATGACAATGACGATGACGACAACGACGATGATGATTATGATGATGATGAACATGACGATGATAATGAACAATGATGATGATGATGATGATGACGACGACGATGGAGATGATGACAATGATGATGACGAGGATGATGACTATGAGGATGATGATGAGGATGATGATGATGATGATGATGACGACGATGACGATGATGATGAACACTGATGGTGATGATGATGATGACGATGATGAGGATGATGATGATGATGACGATGAGGATGATCACGATGACTATGACTATGATGACGATAATTATGATAATGATGATTATAGTGATGAGGATGAGGATGATGATGATAATGATGATGATGATGATGAGGATGATGATGATGATGATGATGAGGATAATGATGACAACAATGATGATGAGGATGATGACTATGATGATGATGATGAGGATGATGATGATGATGATGACGATGATGATGAGGATGAGGATGATGATGATGATGATGACGATGATGATGAGGATGATGATGATGATGATGATGATGATGATGATAATGATGACTATGACTATGATGACGATGATTATGATGATGATGATGATGATTACAATGATGAGGATGATGATGACTATGATGATGATGATGATGATGATTATGACGACAACGACGACGATGACGACAATGACAACGACAACGACGACGACGACGTCGATGACCATGACGATGATGATGAAAAATGATGATGATGATTATCATCATGATGACTATGGAAATGAACCACCTCTCTCTCTCTCACGTATTCACGCACACATACAACTTGTCACCCTACCTTGCCCACAATGTTAAACCAGCTTGTACCTCAAGCCATCATGGAGAGGGTGAGAGAATCCATTGTATGCCTTTCAGCAAGAATATCAATTTTGAGCATAGTCTCTCTCTCTCTCTCTCTCTCCCCTTAACCTACCACCCCTTTTCTCTTTAACCCTCATTTTCCAACTCTCTCCTTAACTGTCATCTCTCTGTCTCTATCTCACACACACACACAAAGAACATGTCAACCTAACTCTCTCTCTCTCTTTCTCTCTCTCTCTCTCTCTCTCTCTCTCTCTCACAGACCTTCCCCCCCTTCATCTAACCATCCTCTACAATTTCACTCTCTATCATTATTTGGTAAACCTTTTGTTTTTGTAGTTCATAAAAACCTACTCATGGCACCCATATCCCATTTAAATACCTACAAAGAACTCATACAAGGGGCTCATGTGTTGGTTCAAGGACTTGTTGAAGGCTCATACACATTATAATTTTCAACAATATCATGATGTCTTACACATTAGAGCGGTTTCTCATGGTGATTGAGCCCTAGAAGTGGTGTTTCTCATTTAAGGCCCTAATGATATTTCTCTACCCCGTCCCACTCTGTTGATGTAATTGTAACTTCGGATTGTATTCACTTGTATTTCTTACTAATGTAACCCGATGTTTATTTCGGGATGTACTTGTGTTATGTCATGCCCCGATGTTCCTATTGGGAGGATCTATAATGTAAACAAGTCATGTCAAGTCATTATGGGTAACCCTCCTATTGTCAAAGGGTTACAGTCCCCGCAGTTCTGGGGCACTAGGGTTATTAGACTCTCCTAGAGAGGTCAGCCCTAGTAGGGTTTTAGTCATGTCAGGAATTAGTATAAATAAAGAGTTGGCCTCTCTATTTAAGACACACTCATCCACACTCAATTGTAGCGCATAGCTAAGGAAGAGAAAGACACTCGGGCAACGAAGAAATAGGTTACTATTGTCGGGAGATCATCTTACTATTTTTGGGTTTCACTTTAGTGTTGATTCTATCTCTGAGGAAGTTGTGGGGTTTTCTCCATTTATGGTTTCCCCAAGGAAAAACACTGTGTTCATTGTCTCTTGTGTTTGATTGTTGTGCTTGTTTTTCTCTCAGTTAAAAATCTTAATGAAATGCTAGCTTAATGTTTAAAATCTAACATGGAATCAAAGCTAACCTGAGAAGAAGACACTGTGCAGCTGCAGGAACTAGGGCTTCCTATTTTGTGGATATCTCTCCACATATTTTCAGCAAAAGTAGGGTGGAATAACTCTCATCCCTCGGGCGCATCTTTCTATGGAAGCAAAATCCAATTCTGAGGTTTTTCAGTTTTAGACCCAACACTACTACCAAAAATTAGGGATTTTCACAGAAGAGGAATTTTTCAGTGAGGCCAGGCCTGGATTGATCTCCTCCCCAAAATCGAAGTTAGGAATCAAATTCAAAGCATTTGGTTGGACAGAACTCCAAAAAAGCAAAACCCTAATCTTCTCCTGAACCAGCAATGCAGGATTTCAGCTCCAAATCCAGATCCGACATCTTGACCTGGTAAGATCTAAATCTTTTGTATTTTCATTTGAGGTTCTCAGTTAAGATGTCTCATCATACCAATCTTGATGAAAATCTTGAGGGAGCTGATAACTTTTGAGCCTGGAATTATAGGATCTCCCTGGTCCTGGAAGAAAATGAGTTGGACTCCTACATCCATGAGGAGGTTCCAGTTCCAGAGGGAGATGAGACCAAGGCCTTACATAAGAAGAAGTTTTTTATGGCAAAGAGGATCATTGCAGATTCTATCAGGGATCACCTCATTCCATAGGTGTCCTCCCTCAAGACACCTAAATCCATGTTTGATGCCCTAACCAAACTATTTGAAGGAAAGAACATCAATTGGAAGATGACTGTAAGGAACCAGTTGAAGAATGTCAAGATCCAGAATGAGGATACCATCCAGTCATACTTCACAAGGGTCTCCCAGATCAAACAACAACTAGAAGTTGTAGGTGAAGAAGTGGAGAATGCAGAAATTGTGATGACAACCTTGAATGGCCTCCCTAGGTCATGGGATTCTTTCATCCAAGGAATCTGTGCTAGAAAGAAGTTGGTCAAGTTCAATAGACTGTGGGAAGAATGTTCTCAAGAAGAAGCTCGGATAGCAGCTCGAGAAGAAAATATGGGAAATGAAGATCAAGCTCTCACAGTACACTCCAAGAAAGGAAGAAGGGAAAATCATCATCACCAAGGTAAGCATTCTCATCAGAAAAATAATGTTGTTAGAAGGGATTCATCCAGACTCAAATATTATACATGCGATGAAATAGGACACTTTGCTAGAAATTGTCCCAAGAATAAAGAATGGATCCAAGAAGAAGAGGAAATCCAAAAGAAGACATCATGCTCACACTGCTGAGGATGATGATTCTCCCAGGAAGAGAGTAAAACAAGAAAGTGAAGACTCTTCAAGTGAATATGAATATGTTTTGATCTCCACACTCATGGGTACTGTCACTCATGGAAGCAAAGATTGGCTTATTGATAGTGGGGCTTCCAAGCACATGACAGGTTTTAAGGAATCCTTTGAGAAACTATCCAAACATAATTCACCCCATAAGGTGAAGCTTGGGGATGACTACCAATATCCAATAAAAGGTAATGGTGAATCCTCCTACAAGCTAGACTCCGAAAAGTCTATAAAAATGAAGGATGTCTTGTTTGTACCAGGACTGAAGAAGAATCTTTTATCCATATCAGCATTGGATGCAAAAGGCATGAGGGTTGCATTTCTAGATGGCCAACTCCTCATGTGGCCAAGAGGAAAGACTATTGATGATGCAATAGTGATTGGAGAACAATAAAGAGGCTTATACAAGCTGAAGGACCATCTAGAACAAGCTATGGTCCATGAAATAGTAGAGCCAACTGAACTTTGGCACAAAAGGCTTGCACATGTGCATTACAGAGCACTACCACTTGCAAGCAAAGCTTTTGAAGGTCTTCCAGAAATTCAAGTAAAACATGAAGGGGTCTAAAAAGGATGTGCAAAAGGAAAGAACACAAAGAAGACATTTCCAAGTAGTGAAAGAAAAGCAAAAGGAATCTTGGAAATCATCCACTATGATGTATGTGGACCAATGTCATCAAGTTCACTAAGCAGGTATGTATACTATGTTTCTTTCATTAATGACTTTTCTAGGAAGACATGGATTTACTTCATGAAGAACAAAGATGAAGTTTTCAACAAGTTCAAGGAATTCAAAGCCTTGATCGAGAACCACACAGAAAAGGAGATGAAGACTTTTCGATCAAACAATGGCGGAGAGTTCACATCAAATGAATTCAAAGACTTGTGCAAAGAATCAAGGATTAAGAGGGAGTTGTCCACTCCTTATAATCCACAACAGAATGGGGTTACAGAAAGGAAAAATAGAACTATCATGGAAGCTGCAAGAGCAATGCTTCATGATCAAGATCTTCCTATGCATCTATGGGCAGAAGCTGCTAGAACAGCGGTGTATGTGCAGAACTATACTCCACATAGAGTACTCGAGAACAAGAATCCTGAATAAGTCTTCTCCGGCAAGAAACTAGAATTTAGCCATCTCATAATATTAGGTTGTCCAATGTACATACACATTCCAAAAGAAAAGAGAACTAAACTAGATCCTTTGGGAAAGAAGGGTATATTTGTGGGATACTCTGAAAGCTCGAAGGCTTACAAAATATACTTCCCAGGATACAAGAGGATCAACATCAGCAGGGATGTAACCTTTGATGAAGACACAGCTTACAACAAATCCAGAAAGAGACCTGCTAAAGATACTGAAGAAGCAGAAGCTCCCAGAACTCATGATACAACCATGAATGAAGAAATTCAAGAAGAAGATCGAGAATTTGAAGAACCACAAAGACCTGTAGATCCACCTCAAGAGAAGAATCCTCACAAGAGGAAACCTGCTTGGGTATGAGAAATTATCCAAGGTCCTGAAAGATATGGGGCTCCAGAAGATAATCACAGAGAAAGGAAAAGAACCAGATCTTGCTCTGGATATGTAGCTTTACTATGTGACTTTATCAATGAAGAACCTTCTAGTTATGAAGAAGCAGCAGGACGAAAAGAATGGAAGGATGCTATGATCGAAGAGTATCAATCGATCATGAAGAACGATGTTTGGGATGTTGCCCCAAGACTAGAAGGGAAGTCGGTTGTAACTTCCAAATGGATCTACAAGATCAAGCATGCTGCAGATGTTAGCATAGAGAAATATAAGGCAAGATTTGTGGCTTGTGGTTTCTCACAGAAAGAAGGAATAGCTTATGAAGAAACCTTTGCACCTATAGCCAGATACACTTCCATCAGATCGGTACTTTCTTTGGCTGCAGTAATGAAATTGAAGATACACCAAATGGATGTCAAGACTGCTTTCTTTAATGGTATAGTGGAAGAGGAAGTATGTAGAACAACCACTCGATTTTGAGACACATGACAAGGAGTCTCATGTGTGCAGATTGAAGAAAGCCCTGTATAGTTTGAAGCAGGAACCCAGGACATGGTACGACAGAATTGACATCTTTCTATCTAGTTTGGGATTTACCACGAGTAAAAAAGATTCCAACCTTTACTACAAGGTTGAATATGGTGACCTAGTGATGCTTCTACTATATGTAGATGATCTGTTTGTAATAGGTATGGATGGGTTGATTGCTGATACGAAGAGAAAGCTTGCTACCGAGTTTGAAATGAAGGACTTAGGTATGATGCATCATTTTCTAGGCATGGAGGTGTGGCAGAATGCAGATGGAATCTCCGTTGGAAAAGGGAAGTGTGCAGTAGAGATCCTGAAGAGTTTTGGGATGTTGGATTGCAAATCCATGACCACACCTATGGCATCAAACTTAAATCTAATGAGTGATGCTTCATTAGAAGCAGTTGATGCTACGATGTATCGTCAGATGATTGGGTCCTTAATGTACCTAATGAACATGAGACCAGACATTTGATTTACTGTGAACACCTTGAGCCAGTTCTTAACAGATCCGAGACATGTTCACTCGATTGCTGCAAAGCATATTCTGAGGTACTTGAGGGGTACAATTGATTATGGGCTCAAGTACGAGATGAATCAAAATATTAACCTGGAGGGTTATGTTGATTTAGATTGGGAAGGAAATGCCATCGATAGGAAGAGCAATTCAGGGTGTTGCTTCAGTATGGGATCAGGTGTGATCTCTTGGTTTAGCAGGAAGCAATCTTGTGTGGCACTAAGTACAGCTGAAGCAGAGTATGTCGTAGCTTGTTCAACTAGTTGTGAGGCAGTATGGCTATAGAAGCTACTATCTGATTTATTTGATCTCCAGATGGATGCTACTTGTATACATTGTGAAAACCAGAGTTGTGTGAAGTTATCAAAGAATCCAGTGTTCCATGACAAGTCGAAGCATATCGAGATCAAGTATCACTATATCAGGGATATGGTGCAGAGAGGAGCAGTGAAGCTCCAGTATGTTGCGATGGAGGAATAGATAGCTATTGTATTGACGAAGCCATTGGCTAGGGTGAAGTTTGAGTACTTCAGGGAGAAGCTTCGTGTTCTCTAGATCGAGGTTTCCTCCAAGGGAAAATGATGAGACCCATAGCCATTCTAACATGGTGAGAGGATTGGTTCCTTCCATGGTCAAATGTAAGGGCTGAGCCATTCTGTCATGGTGAGAGGATTGGTTCCTTCCATGTCCGATGTGAGTGCTGAGCCATTCTGATGTGACTGTAGGATTGGTTCCTACATGATCAGAAGTAAGTGCTGAATGCCATTCTGTGAATGGAGGTTCCTGGTCACTTACCAGGTAGCTCAGTCTGGGACTGGGGGCCATTCTGATATGACTGTAGGATTGGTTCCTACAAGATCAGATGTGCGTGCACGCCTTTTCAAACATGCATGTTCGATTGGTTCCTTGCATGTGTCAGATGTAAGTGCATAGCCCTTTCGACATGAAGGATTGGTTCCTTGCATGGTCGAATATAAGTGTTGAGCCTTTCCTGATCATTGGTTGAACAGATGTAAGTTTTGGGCATTTCCTGATTATTGGTTGAACAGATGTAAGTGTTGGGCATTTCCTGATTATTGGTTGAACGGATGTAAGTGCTGAGCCTTTCTGACATTGGTTGTCATATGTAAGTGCAAAGCCTTTTGGCATGGAGGATTGGTTCCTCGCATGGCTAAGTGTAAGTGTTGGGCCTTTCCGATCATTGGTTGAACGGATGTGAGTGCTGGGCCTTTCTGATAGGGTTGTGGACTATTTTACCACATGGTCAGATGTGAGTGTTGGGCGTTTCCTTTCTGATATGATTATAGGATTGGTTCCTACATGATCAGATGTAAGTGTTGGGTGGGCCATTCTGACTTAAGTGTCAGATATAAGCGCTGAAGAAGACCTACATGGTGGATAGGCCTACATCCAGCATGAAAAAGGGCTGGCTCTGTAGAACTTCCTATGACGAGAAGAATCATGAGATGGCACTTGTGAAGATTCAGTTTTGATGATCCAAATCGAGGGATGATCTAGATCTAGAGATGATGCTCCGATGATGATCCAGATCCAGTGATGATGATCCAAATTGAGTGATGATCCAGATCCGAAGATGAAGATGACTTAAAGACGAAGATGAATTGAAGATGACTTGAAGATGAATATGACTTGAAGATGCAGATGACAAGATGATCCAAAGAAGAAGACCAGTGATGCAAATTGTGTCGAGAGAATACCTTCCTAGTTAAGAGGGAGT
The DNA here is from genome assembly GCA_001517045.1 of Pseudotsuga menziesii. Taxonomy (NCBI): domain Eukaryota; kingdom Viridiplantae; phylum Streptophyta; class Pinopsida; order Pinales; family Pinaceae; genus Pseudotsuga; species Pseudotsuga menziesii. The sequence continues at coordinate 186,165 of LPNX010957836.1, read as the reverse complement.
TTCGATGTAATTGTAACTTCGGAATGTATTCACCTGTATTTCTTATATATTGTAACCCGATGTTTATTCTGGGATGTATTTTTGTTATGTCATGCCCCGATTTTCCTATCGGGAGGATCTATAATGTAAACAAGTCATGTCAAGTCATTGTGGGTAACCCTCCTATTTTCTAAGGGTTAAAGTCCCCGCAGTTTCGGGGCACTAGGGTTATTAGACTCTCCTAGAGAGGTCGGCCCTAGTAGGGCTTTAGTCATGTCGGGAATTAGTATAAATAGAGAGTTGGCATCTCTATTTAACACACACTCATCCACACTCAATTGTAGCGCATAGATAAGGAAGAGAAAGACACTGGGGAAAGGAAGAAAGAGGTTACTACTGTCAGAAGATCATATTACTATTTTTGGGTTTCACTTTAGTGATAATTCTATCTCTGAGGAAGTTGCGGGGTTTTCTCCATTTATGGTTTCCCCAAGGAAAAACATTGTGTTCGTTGTCTCTTGTGTTTGATTGTCATGCTTGTTGTTCTCTTAGTTAAATATCCTAATGAAATGCTAGCTTAATGTTTAAAATCTAACACACTCTCCATCTCTCTCTCTCTCTCTCTCTCTCTCTCTCACACACACACACATAGAACACGTCATGCTACCTTGTTTATAGCCTAAGGCCCAAATTATCTTTCTCTACCCCCCCTCCCTCTCTCTATATCTCTCATTAACCCTACTCACCTCTCTCTCTCTCTCACACACACACACACATAGAACACATCACCCATCAAGTTTCCCATAACGACAAAAGACATAGGAAACTCCTTTTTTAAGAAGTTTTTTTTTTAAATAAACGTTGTGGACATTAAGAACATATATTATTATTATTATTATTATATTATTTTAGCTTTAAATATTTTCATTTTATTGTCAAAGTATTTTCATTGTAAATAGTATTATTCAATTTGAAAGTAAAATATGTTGATTTAGTTATTAAAATTTTGTGAAATATGTTTCTTTGAATAGAGATCACATAGATCAAAGACATTAATGATGAAAAAACATACCCATGGACCTAAGAAGAAAGTAGTGGTGAAGACTATATTGCAAAAATACTTGTACATGTGTGAATACCAAGACGTTGTTGAAGAACGTTAGTCATTAAATGGGATAAATATTAGTGAGTTAATGTTGCCAATGTTAGGCAACAGCACGCACATGTGTTTATGTGTGTACGCATAGACACGTGTGCGTGCTCCTATTGCTAGTTAAAAATAACATAGATCTTCCTTCTCGGGTTTGCTACCAATTTTCATGGGTTTTCTACCACTATTAGCGCGTTTTGTGCTCCTGAACTTTGCAATTTGGCTCACACTCAATCATCAATTGAAAACTTCTTTTATCTATTGGATAGAAGATCACTCTTGGAATCTAACAAACATATTCAGTGGTCTTGGAAGTTAGTGGATACATTCAAACTACAAGTTTTCATTGCAAGAAGGGATCATTTTGAATAGCTATGGTGAATTGTAAATAATTGTTTTCATTCACAAGCTTTGAGATCATTTCATTGATTTATGTTATATCATATGCGTACAAAAATATCTCTCTCATAGACAACAATTAATTTCACAAGAAGAATTCCCAACTTCACATCCAAACAAGTCTCATATTCTCCATACATGATGAAGTATGCAAGTTAACTAATAATGATTTGCACATGAATATGTTTTGATTTCACACAATGATGGAATAGATGAAGTTATCTCTTGAGACTCTTGAATTTGAAAAAAATCCTTTGAAGCAATCATGGGAGAGGATCCATATTGAAAAGTTCACTAATTTTTCCATATTATCTATACAAGATGAAGTATGCAATGTATCCCAATAATGATTTGCACATGAATATATTTTGATTTCATGCAATGATGGCATAGATGAAGTTATCTCTTGAGACTCTTTAATTTGAAAAAAAAACTTTGAAGCAATCATGGGAGAGGGTCGATATTGAATAGTTCACCAAGTTTTCCATATTCTCTATACAATATGAAGTATGCAATGTAGACCAATAATGATTTGCACATGAATATATTTTGATTTCCCACAAGAATTGAATAGATTAGGTTCTCTCTTGATACTTTTCAATTTGTATAAAAACATTGGAAGCAATCATGGGAGAGGGTCCATATTGAATAGTTCACCAACTTTTCCATGCTCTCCTCTTCATGCTACATTTATCATAACATGCCTTTGAGCTTGACAAAGATGCCTCTACCTCAATGATTTCTCCTTCCTTCGGTGGATTTGCAACCTTCTCATTGTGTAATTAGTCAATTTGTTCTATATAGTTAGTGTAACTTAATGAGTGTAATTTATTCAATTTATTACCAAGACATCCAAACACCAACTTGTGTCTTCCCTCACAACTAATGTGGCATATTACGTGTAATGTCATCTCATCCAAAGGTGTTGGAAATGAAGAATATTTCACTCATCTTCTTGTGACTTCCACTACTTTTTGAACACAAAGGAAGTCATAATCCTATAGCTAGAATACCTGCAAACTGGACTCTCTTTACTTTACTCAAATAGAGTATAGAAATGCAACTTTAGTTCGAACATAAAGAGAAACCTTTAATCAACGTTTATGTATCAATGCCAATAATTACCATACTGACATATCTGTAATTTAGTTAATTATGTTGGAACGCATCATGTTTCTTGTATAATGGAACTAATACCTTATTTTTTTCTTCTTATGTAGGGGTAGAACTCATAGTTCTGATAAAGAAACTTTTGGAGATGGGAAACTCACATAACAGAGTTTAGGGACGCTTGGGCCACTTCAGGGTCAGGCTCCAAAAACCAAACCAGGCAGCTATTTTCGATTCTGTCAGATCCTGTAGGTGTGGTTGGGAATGGTCGCCATAGGTAGGCCACCCCCGGCTGCTCGACACAGGGTTTTGCATGGTTGGTGCACCGTTTCCAGGGTTGGATGGTGGTTACTGGGGTGAAACCCTAGTTTGAAAAATATAGCCTGGAGGCATGCCTGGGCCATGCGGATTTGGGGGCGGAGGCCACCGTGGCCATAATCTCATGCCATGATCCCAACGAAACAAACGGTTCATTGATCAGAGCCCCGGTCAACATTCTATGGTGAGTTGCAGTAGGCCTACAAAATCCGTTCAAGGATGCCTGGGCCAATTCAAGGCCAGGGTACAAAACCCAAACTAGGAGGCAATTTCCAATTATGTCGGCTCTTGTAGTTATGTTTCGACATGACCGCCATGGGAAGGCCACCCCTGGTTTCTCAGCATAGAGTTTTGTAGGGTCGGTGCACCGTTTCCAGGGTTGCATGGTGGTTACTCGAGAGAAACCCTAGTTTTCAAAATCTATCCTGGAGGCATTCTTAGGTTGTGAAGAGCCAGGAGGGAGGCCACCCTAGACACAATCCTATGCCATGATCCAAACAGGACCGACGGTTCATCGATCGAAGCCCCGTTGAATGTTCTATGGTGAGTTGCAGTAGGCCTGCAAAAGTCGTTCATGGATGCCTAGGCCAATTCAAGGCCATGGTCCAAACACCAAAATGAGAGGTGATTTGTGATTTTGTCCACTCCTGCAGGTGTGTTTGGGCATGGAATCCATGGGCAAGCCAACCCTGACCTCCCAACATAGGGTTTTACAGGTTCAGTGACTCGTTGCCAATGTTGCATGGTGGTTACTAGGGAGAAAACCTAGTTTGCAAAATCTGGCCTGGAGGCATGCCCGAGCACTATTACATGAAGAGTTATACCTATCTCTCTTGGGTAGTGCATATGTGAGATCTCATTTGTGTATTCTCTCTACTATTGGTTATCATTTCTTATGTTCATCATCTATTTTCATGCGAATTTCAACTCGACATAACTCGACAACTGGAGGTCGGATCGACGAAACATTGACTCCATTGGTCTCCTGGAATGACATTACCTATAGGGGGGGCTCTCTACCATGTTTTCATGTCCCAGTGACTTCATTGTGCATCGATTTCGTAAACTAGGGTTTTTTTATGTTTCCTTCAATGAAACTTCGACATTGGTGGGTCAACTTTGCAAAACCCTCCACCGTGCCAGTCTTGGTAGTGTTACCATATCGGTATTTCCCATTCACACTTGCCGAAGCCAATGACATGCAATCTTTCTGCTTCATTTTTTTTTCTCTCTTGGACCGAGAGTCACCAAGTGTCCTTGAATGACATTTTCATGCGACTTTCAACTCAACACAACTCGGCAACTGAAGGTCAGATCGACGAACCGCCCAGTTCGTTGGTCTCCTGGTATGCCATTACCTCTAGAGGGGCCTCTCCACCTCGTTTGCATGGCCCAATAACTTCATTGTGCATCGGTTTCATAAACTAGGGTTTTGCTCAGTTTCCTTCAATGCAACTCTCGCATTGGTGGTTCAACCCTCCAAAACCCTCCACTGTGCCAGTCTTGGTAGTGTTCCCATATCAGAATTTCCCATACACACTTATCAGAGCCAACTACATTCAATATTGCTCCTCCGTTTTTTTTTGCTCCCGAACTTTGAAAGTGTCATTGAACAACATTTTCATTTGACTTTCAACTCGACATAACTCAACAACCGGAGGTTGGATCGACGAACCGTCAACTCTGTTGGTCTCATGTCAAGCCATTACCTAAGAACCAGTAGACCATATACCTAGAATATATATACCTACACTACTCTTATCTCTAAGGTTGTTTTTTCATTTTTTATCCTAGGGTTTTATAGTTTTTGGTTTATGATTGAGTTCATTTCTTTAATTTTACTTCATTTTATACCTTTGAGTGTCATAATTTTTATATTTTTGTTGTGATTTCCTTTGAAGGTTCAAATAATTTATTATCTAAAGTTATGGACTTATATTAAGAGCAAGAGGTTTTATGAAAGATCAATTATAAATTGGATTTTATAAACTGGCAGCAGTCCTTAAACTGGCAACATTCTTTAAAAATATTGCATTGATGGTTTTTGTCTAAATAATGATGTTATACATCATGTTCTGTATATGAAATCAAGGCATTTGGTGTAATGAGTAATGGTACCAATGTTGACAGTATTGACAGTTGACAGTGATATTCCATATTTCCCTAAAAACCTATCATATTATTGTTCTTGAATTTCATTAGCTCTGTGAAGTTTATATTTTGGAAAGTTTGCAGAATGCCGAAAGTAACAATGGAAGAAGATTCAGAAATTGTGGTGAAAAGAAGACCAGGAGGCCTGATTTGCAGACTGGAACCCGATAACACTCAATGGATATTGCAATTTCCAAGGTCATCCTAGTTGATGAGAAATGTGGGATGGTTTGCTTTCTGTGAAAAATTGCAAGGTTATCATACACAGGTGACTATGGATTTCATAAAAAATTCCAAAGATGGAATGGTTCAGCTCAAGAGTTTAAAGATCATGGTGAATGAAGAGTCTATTGCAGAAGAAATAAGGGTACCAGCAAACGAGAAATCATGAAGAGTGTGAAGAAATTGTTTTGATAGATGATTCTTTCAAGAAACTGTACACACATTCAAGGGTCATGCTTAGATAATGAGAATTTCATTGATGTTCAAAGAGTTGCAGAGTTTCTACTTGAAATATTTTGAACAAATAAACAAGTGTTTCTAGAAGATTGTTCAATCTCAAAGCTTCCACAAGAATAAATGGTCCTTATGAAAGAAGAATCTATTGAACCAGATTAAGAGATCTTTGAAGACAAACCAAGTTTTTACAGAGAAGGAAGCAGATTATCAGAAGTAATTTTATCTGAAGACATCTTGAAAGAGAAAAGAATCATCGATCGGGAGCTCTAACCTTTAACTCATCGACACTTTAGACTGGAACATTCTCGTTGCTTCGGAGGCGAAATGAACTAAATCTCATCGACGCCTTAGACCGGAACACTCCCGTTGCTTCATAGGGGAAATGAACTAATTTCATCACTATCGGAATAATATTTGTCATTGATCGGAGGCCATGTCCGTTGCCTTACCGACACTGTGGATATGTTTACTTGGACTGTCTCCCACCGTTGCGGTTCTTTAGTTAACTAGCTTGCTGATGAATGTTGCCGCTACTACGGAATTCAAACAGATGAAGACTCAGAGTAAGGACATGTACAATCAAATGGAGGACAAAGATGTTGAGTTTTCCAAATTGCAAAAAAGATCCTGGGATTTAAGTGATCTAACTGTCTTGGCAGAGGCTTCTAAGAGTCTTTAGACTTAGAATCGTAGTTGGTTTTTGAAAGTAATTTAGATATGACAGATGTCTATTTCTGTTTGTATTTTGTATTACACTTGTATTTAGACTGTTTTAAGAAGATCAATTTTGTTATTTTTGAAAGATTCGATCCATATAAACAAGATCTGATAACTATCTCAGAAATTCAGAGGTTTTGTATATAAGGGATAGTAGCTAGATAGGATGGGTGGCAATCAGAGATAAAAATCCAATTTTAATGTATACTGTATAACATGAAACTCTCTGCACCTTCAATAAAGGTTCTGCTTTGATATGATTATGGTTACGAGCTGATTTTGTATTTTTATGAATTGTGTTTTTTATGATTTATCCTGTGTATGGTCGAATACAATCCATTGCATGATTCTTGTAATAAAATACAGTTATCTTTCAAACATTTAGTGACAGAGTCAGTTTCATTCCATAAATTTTTGCTCGTAGTTCCCTTAATATTGAATTTTGTATTCCATTTTATGTCATATAGATCTTTAATGGTTATGTGATTTTCCTATATCTTTGATTTTATACCAACTCAGTTTTTATTTTGATTTTATTGAATTATATTTTTAAAAGGATTTCTTCAAGCTTGAACCCCTGTATTTCTAGGTTCAACTTTAGGGATAACATCTTCTGGTGCCATTTCCAAGGATAGAGAAATGAAAGGACATCTTCCCTGGGTATTTGACATCCTTATGTATCTGATTTTGGAAGGTGAACAAGATCAGTGAGACCTGTTATAGACTACATCAGTCACCTACAGAAATTTACAGTGGCTTCAAAAAAGATAGGAACTCGAGGAAATCCCTCATCACCTTTAAATCTAGGAGTCTCAAATCCTGAAGAAATATTAAAAGAAGATAGGAGAAGGTTGAGCTCTACCTCATTAGAAAAATTTAAACATCCATCAACCTTGGAGATTCCTGAAGATTCATCTATACCTACTCCATCTTTTGATCCACATTCAGAAAAAGGAAAATAAGAATTAGATCTGCTATTTACCTCTTCTCAAATTGATAATTTCCAAGTCTTCACAGATCCTTTGTTGTATGCGAAGGTTAAACTTGAAGCATTGGAGATAGGAGCTTCTTCTTTGTTTTCAACCCACATAATTTTTTTTAAGACCATCCCAGTGAATCAGCCAAATCCTAGTAATTTGCCTCCTTCATCACAACATTCAAGCACCCATCAGTCTAATACAAGTTCAAATATTTCCAATCCTAGACTGTTTCACCCTCATAATCAGATGGCTGCTATGGTAGTAGCAATATATGCCCCACTAGTTTTTTCCCAACCTCTTAATGCTCTCCTAGGAAGAGATTACCAGAAATATCTTCCGAGATTTAATGGTCAAGGAGATGTTACTGTACAAGAACACTGGAACACATACTTGAGTTATGCAGACAATCAGAATTTTGAAAATGAAGATGTTTGGATGAGGGTTTTTGTTCAAAGTTTAGATGGTGAGGTGAGAAAATGGTTTAGAGAATTACCACCAAACACTATAGATGGTATAGATGCTTTAGAAGAAGTATTTATGAGACAATGGGGAGACACTAAATATTATTTATACTACATTACAAAGTTTGGATCATTGAAAATAAAGATGGATGAAGCTTTGGGAGATTTTTCTAAAAGGTTCAATAAATTGTATAGTAGAATACCAGCTAAAATAAAACCCTCAGAGACATCAGCAACGTTAACTTATGAAAACTCGTTTGATCATGGGTTTTCTTTGTTGTTGAGGGAGAGAAAGTCTGTGTCACTTCAAAATATGCAAGATGCAGCATTGGAAGTAGAGTCTACTATTTTGGCTTCAAACAAACTCAAAGAGGAAACAGAATATCAAACTATAGACAAAAAAGGTAAAAAGGAAATCATTACATCTAATCCTATAGGAAGATCTTCAGACAGTAAAATGGATGAAATGAGTAAAATTATTAAAAATTTGTCTATTAAGATTGATAGGTTGGAGTTGGGAAATAAAAATCAGAACAAACCTATATCTAAAGGAGAAAGAAATCAAAATCAATTCAGAAGACCTTTTGCTCCTAGGTTTTTGCCAAGAGAAAGGCGAAATAATGATATTCAGAGGGACAAGCGAGAAAATGAAGAACAGAGAATTCAGCCTCCTTTTCAAAATAATAATGTGAGATATGATGAGTCATATGAGATAGATGAAGGAGATTTGGATGATTTGGAAGAACAGGAACACAACATTAGTCAGTTTGATGATGATTCTTCTTCTCATTTTCTGACTAAAGTTGATTATCATTATGCTACAAAACTAGATCATTATGAAGAAAATAATTATCAAATGTCCATGCCTGAAGTTTGTCAATAAATACCACAAAAATCATATGGTCTAAGATCAGGGGTAAAATATGCATCACAGGCTAAAAAGATTGTGAAAGCTCATCCTATTAAACAAAATATGTCTTCAAATCAAAAGCAAATTGTAAAAGAGAAAAAAGAAGAAGTGATAAGTCTTGAGGAGGTGAATAAAGTCACAGGTGGGTTCAATTTTGACCATGAACTTAATAAGGTTAAAATCCATGTTCCTTTAACAAAGTTGATTAAGAACAAAGCTTACAGGGAAGCAGCTTTTAAAACTTTCAAAAATGCAGTGAATACTATCCCATATAATGAAATTAATTTGCAAGATGAAAAACGTACTATCACTGTGGGGTCAAATTTTTTTGATAAACCTGATGATAATTCAGAATATCCCCCTCCATTTTATGTAACTCTTTCAATACATGATCAACTACTACATAATTGTCTTCTAGATTCAGCAGCTTCACATAACCTCATGCCAAAATTAGTCATGGAAGCTTTAGGTTTGAGTGTTACTAAACCATATCATGATTTGTATGCATTTGATTCTAGGGCAGTGAAGTGTATTGGGGTTATTAAAGATCTAGTGGTGAATTTAACTCAAGTATCGATGAAAAGTGTATTGATGGATATAGTTGTAGCAGATATTTCTCCTAAATTTGGTATGCTGTTGTCTAGATCTTGGGAAAAGAGAGTGGGAGGAACTCTGCAAATGGATCTTTCATATGCTACAATTCCACTATTTGGAGGAGAATTCAGAAGACTTTACAGAGAAGTACAGATGGCATATTTGGTAAGTGATAGTAAACACCCTAATAATCATCCAATCTATTCAATTGATGAGAATCTTGGTTCTTGTATGTTGCAATTAAGTGATGAAGTTGAAGGAGTTTTATAAGTACAGAAGGATATTCCAGTTCAGATAAAGAAAGAAGAACCAAATGGTTTATGGCAGATGTATTTTGATGGTGCATCAAGTAAGGAGGGGGCAGGAGCAGGAGTATTATTGATTTCAGCTGGAGGTGAGGTCATTTCCCTTATGTACAAACTGGAATTTAAAACAACCAATAATAGTGCTGAGTATGAGGCTTTGATTCTTGGATTAAGAGTAGCAAAAGACTTGGGTATTAAAGAGATTTCTATGTTTGGCGACTCTAAATTAGTAATTCATCAAGTAAAAAATGTTTACCAGTTAAAGCAATATTTATTGAAAGTTTATAGAAATGAGGATTGGGATTTAATTGAAAATTTCTTTATAGCTTTCAATATAACGTTTGTTCCAAGAGAATATAATGAAATAGTTGATTCCCTAGCCTTAGCAGTAGCCTATTTTAAAGTTCCAAAAGTAACACATTTGAAATATCCAATTGATGTAAGATACAGACCCTCTGTCCTAGATGATATCAAACATTGGAAAGTTTTTCATGATGACCAAGACATAAAAGAATTTCTGGAGTTAGTAGGTGAATTCTCAGATGATATAGTTGATCAAGAACAGGATTTTGAATTGATGGAAAATGAACCTTGTAGAAATGATTCAATAGCTGATCACAAGATTGTTGAATTAAAAGGAAATTTCATTCCTAAGGGACTTGTTCCACTAGAGAGGTTGTTTTCAAAGGATGATACATTGTTAAAACCCACCTTGCAGACTACTGAGGAGAATGTTATAGATTATAACATTGGTCCTGAAGATTAGCCTAAGATGATAAAATTGTCAAAATCACTATCAGAGAAGGAAAAGAAAAAATATATTGGTTTGCTGAAAGAATTTGTGGACATTTTTTCTTGGTCATATCATGATTTAAGAACTTATGACACTAGCATAATTCAGCATAAAATTCTTCTGAAACCAAATACTAAGCCTTTTAAACAAAAACTTAGAAGGCTTAACCCAGCATTGCTGCCAGTAATTGAAAAAGAGGTAAATAAATTACTAGATGAAAAAATTATTGTACCTCTGAGATATTCATCATGGATTGCAAATTTGGTGCCTGTACGTAAGAAAAATAGAGAAATAAGGTTGTGTTGATTTCTGCAACTTAAACAGATCTTGTTTGAAAGATAATTATTCATTACCGAAAATAGATCATATTTTGCAAAGAGTTGTAGGATCTCATAGAATTTCAATGATTGATGGTTTTTCTGGTTATAACCAGATTGCAGTACAGCCTGAAGATAGAGAAAAAATAGCATTCACAACTCCATGGGGGACTTTTATGTATGATAAAATGCCTTTTGGGCTTATGAATGCAGGTGCTACTTTTAAGAGGGATATGGATATAGCCTTTGTGGGAGAGAATGAAAAATTTGTAGTAATATACGAAGATGATATTACAGTCTTTTCCAAGTCTAATGAAGATCATCTGAAACATTTAAGACAGATTTTTATTAAGTGCCGAAAATTTGGTTTATCATTAGACCCAAAAAAGTCTCACTTTGCTATGACAGAAGGTAAGTTGTTAGGGCATATTGTTTCTGTTGAAGGAATCAAAATAGATCCAGAGAGAGTAAAGGCCATCTTAAAAATCCATATTCCTTGAAATAAAAAGGAGATTCAATCTTTCATTGGAAAAATATTTTTTTTAAGATGGTTTATTCCTAATTTTGCAAAGGTTATCAAACATATCACTTAGATGCTCAAGAAAGATAAGGAAGTTAAATGGTCAAATTAGGCTAAACAATCATTTGAAGCCATAAAGCAAGCATTGATAGAAGCACCCGTATTGATAGAGCCAGATTATACAAAGGATTTTGCAATTTTTTCATTTGTATCTGAAGATACTATAGCTGCTGTGTTATTGCAAAAGAATGCAGATGGTTTGGAACAACCAATTTCTTTTTTCAGTAAAACATTAAGAGATTCAGAGCTTAAATATAATACAATGGAAAAACAAGCATATGCATTAGTTAAAGCTCTCAAATTTTCCAAAATATATGTTTTACATTCCAAGATTTTGGCATATATTCCAAGTTCAGCATTCAAGGAGATTTTAGCACAACCTGACAGTGAGGGGAAAAGAGGTAGATGAATAGCAAAGGTTATGGAATATAATGTTGATATTAAACGAACAAAATTGGTAAAAGGCCAGGGATTAGCAAAGCTTCTAACATAATCAAATTGTCAGGTATTAAATCTTCATAACAAGATATGGCAACATAATACAATAAGCAGCAGGTTTATAGCAGGTATGGTGAGTGTGATTGGTATAAAGACATTGTATATTTCATTTTATACTTACAATGCCCTCTAGAATTGAATAGAAATGAATGCAGATCATTAAAACTTAAAGCAATGAAGTATGTTTTAATAGATCAGGTTTTGTACTGGAAGGATCCTAGAGGAATATTGTTGAAGTGTTCAGAGAAATCAGAGGTTGATGCTGTTACTTCTGAATTGCACAGTGGAGTATGTGGTGGGCACAAGTATTGGAAAGCAACTGCTTTTAAAATCCTAAGAGTAGGATATTATTGGCCTACCCTTTTCTCAGATGTGTATCATCAGGTCAGATCATGTGTGGAGTATCAAAAGTTTGCAGGTAAGCATAAACTTTAGTCGTTACCTTTGAAGCCTATAACAGTAAATTGTCCATTTCAGCAGTGGGGTTTAGACTTTATAGGTGAAATTCATCCTCCTTCCAGTGGTCAACATAAATGGATTTTAATTACCACTGATTTTTTCACTAAATGGATGGAGGCAATTCCGACAAGGAGAGCAACTAAACAAGTCATAATTAATTTCCTTCAGGAAAATATTCTTAGTAGATTTGGATGCCCTAGGAAATTAATCACTGATAATTCTCCTACTTTTAAATCGAAAAAGATGGTGAAATTTTGTGAAGAAAATAATATTAACTTGAAACAATCCACACCATACTACCCACAAGGTAATGGATTAGTAGAATCCAGTAATAAAAATATTTTGAACGGTATCAAGAAAATGTTATTTGAAAATAAAAGGAGTTGGGATACCAAATTAAAATTTTCTCTTTGGCCTAATAGAGTAACTATTAAAAAGTCAATTGGGACATCCCCTTTCCAATTGGTATATGGAGTTGATGCTGTGTTTCCTGTTCAACTAGTTACTCCAGTAATTAAATTTCTGCAGGAAATAAAGGAAGAACCTAATGATATAAGAAGAAGAATGTTTCAGATAATTCAATTGCAGCAGGAGAGAGAAACTATTGAAAATACAACTGAGATGCATAGAAAAAGGATGAAGAAAAGCTTTGATAAGAAAGTTAAAAAATATGTCTTTGCAGTGGGTGACCTTGTTCTCAGGTGGGATGCACAAAAGGATGAAAAAGGTAAGCATGGGAAGTTCGATAATTTATGGATAGGGCCTTTTACAGTGATCAAAATTCTGGGAAACAATACTTTTGTTTTGAAAAATTTGAATGGTGAAGAAATTGCAGGTCCAGTCAATGGACGTTTTTAAATCATTTTTACACATATTGAGGGATAAAGGATTATTGTACATATTCACTGTATATATCATTTGCTTTGAATAAGACTCCAGCCCAATAAGACAGAAAGGACTTTAGCAGATTTCTGAAGGCACAGGTCAGCATGTTCTCAAAGTTTCACAGGGAATGCTTTGTCCCCAGTCAGATCTAGATGTTATCTCCAAGGTTGTTTTTTCATTTTTTATCCTAGGGTTTTATAGTTTTTGGTTTATGATTGAGTTCATTTCTTTAATTTTACTTCATTTTATACCTTCGAGTGTCATATTTTTTATATTTTTATTGTGATTTCCTTTGAAGGCTCAAATCATTTATTATCTAAAGTTATGGACTTATATTAAGAGCAAGAGGTTTTATGAAAGATCAATTATAAATTGGATTTTATAAACTGGCAGTAGTCCTTAAATTGGCAGCATTCTTTAAAAATATTGCATTGATGGTTTTTGTCTAAAGAATGATGTTATACATCATGTTATTTATCTGAAATCAAGGCATTTGGTGTAATGAGTAATGGTACCAATGTTGACAGTATTGACAGTTGACAGTGATATTCCATATTTCCCTAAAAACCTGTCATATTACTGTTCTCGAATTTCATTAGCTTTGTGAAGTTTATATTTTGGAAAGTTTGCAGAATGCCGAAAGTAACAATGGAAGAAGATTCAGAAATTGTGGTGAAAAGAAGACCAGGAGGCCTGATTTGCAGACTGGAACCCGATAACAAACAATGGATGCTGCAATTTCCAAGGTCATCCCAGTTGATGAGAAAAGCGGGATGGTTTGCTTTCTGTGAAAAATTACAGGGCTATCATACACATGTGACTATGGCTTTCATAAAAAATTACAAATATGGAATGGTTCAGCTCAAGAGTTTAAATATCATGGTGAATGAAGAGTCTATTGTAGAAGAAATAGGGGTACTAGCAAACAAGAAATCATGAAGACTATGAAGAAATTGTCATGATAGATGATTCTTTCAAGAAATTGTACACGCATTCAAGGGTCATGCTTAGATAATGAGAATTTCATTGATGTTCAAAGAGTTGCAGGGTTTCTACCTAAAATATTTTGAACAAATAAACAAGTGCGTTCAGAAGATTGTTCAGTCTCGAAGCTTCTACAAGAACAAATGATCCTTATGAAAGAAGAATCTATTAAACCAGATTAAGAGATATTTGCAGACAAACCAAGTTTTTACAGAGAAGGAAGCAGATTATCAGAATTTATTTTATTTGAAGACATCTTGAAAGAGAAAAGAATCGTCGATCGGGAGCTCTAACCTTTAACCATCAGCACCTCAAACATCAATGCTGCCACAGTATCGGCGTCTTAAGTCACTAGCGTGGCGATGCTTTCTTCATTGGCGATCGGAAGCTTAGTCTTTTAGCTCATCAACACTTTAGACCAGAACACTCCCATTGCTTCGGAGGGGAAATGAACTAAAGCTCATCGGCGATCGGAAGCTTAGTCTTCTAGCTCATTCGTGCTTTAGACCGGAACACTCCCATTGCTTCCAAGGGAAATGAACTAAAGCTCATCGATGCCTTAGACTGGAACACTCTCGTTGCTTCGGAGGGGAAATGAACTAATTTCATCGCTATCGAAATAATATTTGTCATTGATCAGAGGCCATGTCCATTGCCTTATCGACACTGTGGAGATGTTTACTTGGACTATCTCTCACTGTTACGGTTCTTTAGTTAACTAGCTTGCTGATGAATGTTGTTGCTGCTATGGATTTCAAACAGATGAAGACTCAGAGTAAGGACATGTACAATCAAATGGAGGACAAAGATGTTGAGTTTGCCAAATTGCGAAAAAGATCCCAGGATTTAAGTGATCTAACTGTCTTGGTAGAGGCTTCTAAGAGTCTTTAGACTTAGAATCGTAGTTGGTTTTTGAAAGCAATTTAGATATGACAGATGTCTATTTCTGTTTGTATTTTGTATTACACTTGTATTTAGATTGTTTTAGGAAGATCGATTTTGTTATTTTCGAAAGATTCGATCCATAGAAATAGGATCTGATAACTATCTCAGAAATTCAGAGGTTTTGTATATAAGGGATAGTAGCTAGATAGGAGGGGTGGAAATCGGAGATGGGAATCCAAATTTTATGTATACTATATGACATGAAACTCTCTGCACCTTCAATACAGGTTATGCTTTGATATGATTATGGTTACGAGCTGATTTTGTATTTTTATGAATTGTGTTTTTTATGATTTATCCTGTGTATGGTCGAATACAATCCATTGCATGATTCTGTAATAAAATACAGTTATCTTTCAAATATTTAGTGACAGAGTCAGTTCCATTCCATAAATTCGTGCTCGTAGTTCCCTTGATATTGAATTTTGTATTCCATTTTATGTCATACAAATCTTTAATGGTTATGTGATTTTCCTATATCTTTGATTATATACCAACTCAGTTTTTATTTTGATTTTATTGAATTATATTTTTAAAATATTTCTTTAAGCTTGAACCCCTGTAGTCTAGGTTCAACTTTAGGGATAACAACTACAACAAAGAAACTAGAGTTTCATGAATTACAGGTAGAAACACATAGTTGTATGAATTAGAAGTAAAAACTCATACATGAATTACAAGTATATAACCAATTAGGGTTTCATGGATTGAAAGAAATTCCCATACATAGATATGATGTGTTATTTTAGTCTCTCTTATGTAGAACCACTTAGACCATATACCTAAGCTACAAGGGAAAATAGAAAAAAAAAACTAGGGTTTCATGAACTACAAATCATAAACCTAAAAATTAGGGTTTATAAATTACACATATAACTACAAACTACGGTTTTATGAAGTAGAAATTCACCTACATAGAGATCATGTGCTATGTTAGTCTCACTTATGTAGAAATACTTAAACCATATACCTAATTTACATGCATAAATCGAAAAAGAAAACTAGGGTTTCATGAACTACAAACCACAAACCTAAAAAATAAGGATTACAAATTTACACATACATATACAAACTAGGACCATATACTTATGTAAATAAACTTAGACCATATACCTAATCTATAAGAACAAATGTCAATATAGCTAGGGTTTCTTGAACTACAAACCACAAGCTTAAAAGCTAGGGTTCACAAATTTAGACATAGAACTACAAACCATGGTATATGAACTCATTAGGTTTATATCACTATATCTGTTAGTCTCACTCAACTAGAAACTAGTAGACCATATACCTAGAAGATATGTACCTTCACTACAACATAACTAGGGTTTCATGAACTACAAACAACAAACCTAAAAACTATGGTTCACACATTTTAGACATAGAACTAAAAAGAAAGGTTTATGAACTCATTAGGTTTAGATAATTAGATTTGTTAGTGTCACTCAACTAGAAACCAATATACCATATACCTAGAAGATATGTACCATCACTAAAATAAAGAAACTAAGGCTTTCTGAATTACAAGTATAAACAAATAATTGTATGAAATAGAAGTAGAGACGCATCAACTTGATTAACACAAGTGTTAAATTTTCCCCATTAATTAACATCAACTTGTGCAATCTGTGCATGATAAACCATAAAGAGTATTTCATTTTATTAGTATATAAATAATATGTGACATATGACTACAATCCTAGCCATGCTTATATACAAACAAAAAGTTACTTTATAAGAGGCCACAAGAGATGGTTAGGTAGGGTTGGCATTAGGGTTTCCCTCCTAGGTTTAGAGTTTCCTCATTGATTTTAAACCCTAGGTTATGCATGCTAACCTTTAAACATCAGTTAGGGTTAGGGTTTACTCGTTGATTCTAAACCCTAGGTTATGCATGCTAACCCTTAAACTTCAGTTAGCCTATGCCAAAGCAACAAGTACAAGAAATCATTAAAATTTCAAGTTCTCAACAATAGCATAACATATATGTATGTATTCAATGAGAGTAAGAAATGTCAACTTCATCTTCAAATTGTATGAATTGCCAAATTTATCAAAATCAATGTTTTCCAAGTAGATGTAACAAATGCAAGACAACAACAGTCATGTTCAATATGATTCTTAGCTCATCAATACTATGAAATTTCCAGTCAATCAAATGGTAAGAGAAGATCATTCCAATATCAATTCCTAGCTTGCAAAATGAGACAATAATTACTATGTAAATACCAAAGGCAAACAAGTGCTTTCTATTCCAATTTGGACAATGAATAAGACTATCAAACCAATGATAACTTTCAGCCAAGTATGATTGTCCCAAAATCTTACTTCCAGTCAAAGTAAAGATGCAATAGCTATGTCAATTTCAATTTTTTAATTAGGAAGACAATTGTTAGGCAAATGCAAGTGGACTCCAAGTATTGTCAATTCCAACTTGGTCGATGAATGGGACTGTCAAGCTAAATGTATTTTCCATCCAAGACAAATTTTACTATGACTGTCCCAAATAGTTCCAGTCAATCCAATAGTGCCAACAAGTACCTATATGATAGTCCTAAGAAAATATGGTATCTTGTACATGTTTTTTGGAGGCATTTTTGGTATTTTAGTAGTGCAAATGTTTTTTTAGATCACTGTCAAAACTTCTTATGTATGATTTGAAATGTCAATGATATACACAGTCCTCTAGGACTGTGTATCTATCAGAATGGAAGGTAACGTTGACAAGGGAGATGGTAGGTGTTAGTATGTTGGTTCAATATGAGTTAGGGTTCAAAAAAGGGCTAGATGACATTCTTCATGAAATTCACCTTGAGGAGCAAAGAAAGTATTTAACCTTGTATCTTTTGTGAGAGAATAAGGATAGGGATTGTGGCATTTGAGAAACCCTAAGGTTACTTGGTGTGCTTATTGTGGAAGAGAGAGAAGGAAACAATCTTACACACCCGTGGAATGAGTGACCAACTTTAGTTAGAATTGATTCTTATATAGGAGTTGTTGGCAGCTAGGGTTTTAGAGAGCTTGACTTGTAGAGTCCTAGGAGGGATGTTAAGGATAGAGAAGGGGTTTTAGGTTAGGTGTCTACTTAGTTCTACGTCCTTAGGGTTTAGGTCTGCAATAACAAGGCCAAATCTAGGTATGACAAGTCGAGACAACAAATCGAAGGGCCGAGGGGTGAAGGGAAGCTTGGTAAACTAGAAAAAGATATCGATAAAATTATTTGGTAGCAAGAGGAATTATTTGCACTATGATTGGTGGGAAAATTTGCTAGATTGAAAAATTATTTGCACTATGATTTACAAGACCAGGTATTTGGTATTTAAAATTATCATTGCTATTGTACATGTTTATGCACTTGTGTATTTTTTTGTTGACTAACCTATAGTGTTAAAAAATTTATGCATTTTATTGTGAACATACAGACTTTATTGCTTCGTCAACAATAAGTATTGCTAGCACACCAACTGCAATATACTACTACATTCGACATAATGTATGCAAATATGTAATCAAAGGAAAAGTAATATAAAGAAATGCAAAATGATATATTCATATACACAAATTTCCAATCATATACAGTAGTAGTGAAAAATGGAACATCGTTACCAATGTCTATAAAATGGAAACTCGTTCCCTACACAAAATATGGAAACTCGTGCCAAAATTCTACATCGTGGCTATTGTATATAGGAGGGTCTCTCAATCCTCCTTCCCACCCTCGAAGCTCCCAGGTGCACCTCCAAAAGTGTTCTTCCTCTTCTTCAAGCTAGAGGAAGCTCGGTCCTTCTTGCCACTTCGACCACCTCCCCTTGGGCTCTGAAACGACAACAATCAAATGTCAACCCCTACAGGAAATTATACAAGTTTAAAACACAATTTAAAAATAAGAATTAAGTTTTCAAATATTAAATAGCTCACCTCAGATGAGACTGTAAGTGATGAGGGGTTTTCCCTCCTCTGTGATCCAAGTATCTCGACAATGCCACCCTACAACATTTAAACAATAAGATAACTCATACAATTTATTTCCTATGTTAATTTTTGTTAATATTGCACGATATTTTCATAAACTAATTAATCTCACTGTGAACACAACATGTTGGTCCTCCAGGATGGAAGGTGGAGCATTCGGTTGGTCCTTGGGGCTGGCAAGTGGAGCAGTGGGCTAGACAACCTACTCCAATCCTAGGGTGGATGGCATAGTGTAGGATGTAGCCACATCGACGTTGGATACAAAACTAGGGGGCATGGTGAGAGAGGGCGTGGAATGGAGTGGGAGAAGTGGTGATGTAGGGCGATAAACCCCAACTGGATGTAGAATGGAATGGGCCACCCTAGAAGGGAAAATGAGGGTGGTGGGGGAATATGGGGGATGGGGATGAGGTATGGGATGGGGTGGAGGAATGGGTGAATGTGGATGGATGGTGTATCATGGTCGAAGGGAGGAGGGTGGAAACATGGGAAATTGCAAGGGAGGGGGTGGATGGGTGGGGAGGGGGCGAGTGAGCAAAGGCTATGATGAAGAAGGGGGAGCTTGATGGAAGTGTGGTGGCAGATGAGAGGAAAGTGACGGATGGAATGGGGTGGGGGGGGGATGCAAGGAAAGGGACATGTATTCCAGGGGCTACACCTGGCATATATGGTGGGAAAAAGGCATTCGGTGGAGAGATAGTGAGAGCAACGTGCCTATGTGCTCAGACCTGCATACATATTCATGGCCTCGTACATTAGTACATAGAAAATATAACTATAGAAATCTAATCCATCAAAACTGAAATTAAATTTATACTTTATTACATGATACCTGCACACGAGGGGATCTGTTGTTCCCCAGCAGGGATGGCTGGCCACTCACTACTGCGGACACCTGTTCAAACACAAAAATATTTAGATTCAATTACTAAATATTAACTACATTGGATGACCATATTAACTACTAACATTACATTTAATTACTAAAAGAAACTACCTATATATGGTGTCATGATTGTTAGAATAATCAACCCATAGTATTTACCCACTTAGACATTATTTCATTTATTTTTTCTTATTTGCCTAGTCCATGAGTCCCACCATGTGCAAGTTGCTAATTGCCTATCCATAGAGGTCAAACTTGCCATTATTGACTCATGGAGCACTTAGGAAAGCCTTGGGAATCAAATATGCTTTATTCCTGGCCTCCTAGGTGCCCTTCTGTTTTTTATGCTTTATTGCCTGCTTTTTCAGTGTTTTAAGGCACACAGGAAAGCACGACTAGGTGAGGTGAATCAGCTTTGTTGCCTCTTCCTCCTATACTCTTTCCTCCATGAAAAAGAATGTATGAGCTTCCATTTGACCACTCTTTAGCTTGCCCATGCACCCTTGCTAATTCGTGGGGTCCTTGATAGATTTGGGATCAGCTTTTTACACCTATGGGGGATTTGCCTATTTTGGGTAAGCCTGCTTTATGCTAGATTTGGATGCTTCCTTATGCATTCAATTTGCTCATGTATTCTATATATTCAGCAGCCTATTTTATTACAGGGTTGGCTATTGTACACTCAGTTAATATAATTTTGTGTTACAGCTCCATATTCAGTCTCCATTGTTGATAATTTTGCATGATCAATTGTTAATTGTTGTGGGTGAAATTAATCTACTGCAGGCCTGAATTTCTACATGGTATCAGAGCCATTGTAGGTTGCTACTCTCCTTCAAAAAATTTTTTGCAGGTTCGACATCAAGACTGGGAGCCTTCTACCGCAGCCGGGACAGATTTTCTAAAGCTATGGATTCACAGAAAACTATCCTCACTCCTTACAACTATTTTGAATGGAAAGCAGAGATGGAGATCTTGTTGAGAGCAAAAGGCCTCTACAGGGTGACTATGGCTACAGAAGCAGAGCCCAATGCTGCTGCAGAGAAGATCAAATGGCACAATCAGAGAGATGAGGCCTATGGCCTCCTATGTCTCAGTATTTCTCGAGACCTCCTTTTCCATATTGATGGATTGACTTCACCGGATCAAGTATGGGAGAAACTTTCTGAACTCTTCGG